>BRDA01006712.1:9530-33738 GCA_036984385.1 Crenuchus spilurus
AGCTGCATTCTAGTGCAATAAGATGTATGTTTTATATTCAATTAATGTATGATCCGATTAGTCGACTAATCTTAAAAAATAATCTGTGATTAGTCAACAATAAAAATAATCGTTTGTGGCAGCCCTATACATGAAATGTCATTTATAAACATTTGTTCATGTTCAAATTCTCATGAACTAATGATTTGTTCAGTTATTAATCATTAGTTAATGGCTTATTAATGAAAGTTATTATAAAGTGTTACCAAAACAACATTTCATGCCCACATTGCCTGCCGTTGAGAGTGTAGTACACTGTACCTGCTGTCATGGAGGTAGAGCTGAGGTGGCACTGCGACTGGTACCCCACCTATGGAACTGAGCTGGACACCTTGAACAACAGGAACGCCCGAAACAACAGAAACAACAGGAACACCCGAAATGACTGGAATGCCCGAAACAACTGGAACGCCGGGAATGCCCTGGTCCACCCCTGGGCCTGGCTGCATCGCATCCAGGCTCACAGACTGGTTGGCCTGCGTCATGGGTGGGCTCTGTCCACCTCCCACACCTGGCTCTACTAGTTGAGGGCTGGGCTGGGTGGTGGCAGGGCTGGGATGTGGGGCTGGTGGGCTGGGATGAACCACAGTGGGACTGTGTTGGGCTGCTGGGCTGGACTGGGTCTGGGGGCTGTGCTTCTGAGCAACCAGTGGGCTCTGTTTCTCTGAAGTGGGCGCAGAATGGGGGCCACTCACATCTGTGAAGAAAGAGAAGTGGAGTGCTGTTTGTCTTAACTGTTTAAGCAGTCTGTCATCACAGCACATTGTCTGTAAATGTAGTAACTGTAATTAGAAATAACACATTAAAGTTCCAGTTTATGGAATAGCTTATTGTGTCATACTTCTCTGTGTCTAATCTACACTATATCTTTACCATCAGTCTACTGGATCACAGCAGATACCAGAACTGTACTGTGTACTTGTCATGTACATGCAGAGTGAAGGATATGAGGTAATGGAAAAACTTTTTGTTAATTATGATGATGATGATGATATAATTATTATTATTATTATTATTATTATTATTTTCTCTTCTTATTTTTATTTATAAATATGTGTATATTTGTAATTATGGTTGATGTGTGATTGTTTATTATGTATGTTTGTGGGACCCCAGGAAGAATAGCAGCTAATGGGGAGCCAAATAAAATAACATTCAAACAATAAAATAATATGAACAGTCAGCTAATTTCTTTGGTTTGGCAGCCAATCAGATAATTACATTTGATTTAATTAAATCTAGTAGATCAAATCAAGACACTCAATGTTATTCTCTTCTTTCACCGTTTAATAGGTTTTCATATTTTATATGCAATCCTAAGCATATTGCTCAAAAATTTCAAAGCTAGTAAAAGAAATTACCTGTTGTTTTGAAAACTGTTACCACTAATTGCCATGTGACATGACAACACATGCATTCAATAACTGAAGTAAATGTAAACCTAAATTTGTGGTTAATTAGAACTGGGATGTTTACAGGTACAAATACATTTAAATCTTTCAAATGTCATTTTAGTGTCATTTTAAATGAGATTTGAGACCAAACATGCAATGGAAACAATCTAAATAAACATAAAGGTAATCTGCTAGCAGGCTCCTACATATTCTATGTAAGTGCAACCCAATCCTGGCCCTGGAGATCTACCACCCTGCAGAGTTTAGTTCCAACCCTAATATAACACCTTATCCATGTAATGAAAAACTTCATGGGCATCTGAATATTAAGTGTATTGGGTCTGAACTCTGCAGGATCAGGTTTGGGCATCCCTGCTCTATACTTCCTGATCTACATGTGCAATTGCACCACCTTGATCCCCATTTTCTGAAATTTGATACGGCGCGGTGAGCTTCACATGCACTGGCTTTAACCAACATGAGTAAATCATTTCTTTTTAAACTTTAAATTTTCTCATTTCCATAAAGCAACTCAGTAAAAGGATGGATGGCCAGGTCTTCATTTAACCCAGAAATAATCATTCTTCTTCTTCAGGCTGGCAAACCAGAGCAATTCTCATGGTGACAAGACTAAAAACATTTAAAAATTAAATTTTATTAAATATTAAATAAATATAACAATTTAATTTAAATACAAAAATTACACTTTTAGTGGCTAACAATAAATCAGTGGTCAGAAAATGCTCTCCTGAGACCTCCTGTCATCATTTGCTTGGCACTGCTCATTACTGCAGTGAGTTTCAGAGGGAAAAAGCTGAAAAACAATGCAACACAATGAAAACAGTGAAATTTATTTCTAAAGTCTTCTTGTAAGGATTTAAGACAAACACATGTCAAAATATCTTCTGGCCTGTTTTTTTGTTAAAAGATTAATGATTATTTGGTAATCTGCCAATCCTGGCGCAGCCCATCACAAGCCTGAGAACAAGCTCCTTACTAGTGCATCTCCAAAAATTCACATATCATGAAATAGTTTTGTGTTGATAATTTAATTTTATAAATGTAAATGGTCATGTGTATTACATATTAATTACACAGTTTTGTTTGTTTTAATGTTGATAGTGTTTAAATACCAATTTACTCAAATTCCAAATAAAATATAAATATTTAAAATTCTGGATGTTTCATTTTTATGAGCTATAAGCCAAACTATCAAGAATAAAACAAAAAAAGTTTTGAAATATGACTATTTGTACAAAAAATTAAATATGATAGTTTACTTTATTTTTTGGAAATATTAAAATTAAATTAAATTTTTAAAAATATAGCTTAAATGAAAGGGAATATAAGGGTGAAAAATTATCTGAACTTTAGTTATATTAAAACTTCTGTTGGTCTTATTTTAGGTTTATTTTAATCAGTTTTCAGCTCACTGTAGAGCTGAAGTCTCAGATTCAAACAAAACGCTGACATGCCTTGAATTTTTTACTAATTACACCCATTTAAAAATGTTTTTTCCAAAGTGTTAATTCTGCTGTAGAATGTAGAATTGTGAGATGTGCTGATATATTGTGAAAACACACACTAAACATTTCTAGACTTTTGAGCTCAGAACTATGTAACTATAGGTGTTGGCTACACGCTGCTCATTACAGTTTTTAGACATTGTATGTGTTTTTATTTCTAAAGCTTAACTAATGTGAGGTGACATGTTTCACTCATTCAGTAGTTCCTAGATTGAATATCTGAGATAGGTGTGAACACTTAGGTGAGAACACTTTGTTCAGATTCACATTCCACACATTCCATGGCCAGCAATCCACCAATGGAATGTCCGGAATTATCATGTCATTATAATATGAATGACAGATCACGTCATTTGATGGGAAAAAATGCGCAGCTGTCTGACTCGCTCTGAAAAACATGTCTCTGCTTATTTACATTCCTCTCACAAACATTTAAAAATATATTTGATTCAAGCTATATCTTTGAAAAGTAGACCTTTTTTACTATAATGTGCCAGGTTTATTTAAAGTGTACATAAAAAAAAACTGTGGGGTCTTAAAAAAAAAAACATATGTAGTATTACCCCCAAAACCACCACACCCTGACTTTTATATTGTGTAATACAGAAGCAGCATCAGTGTTACTGAAAAACTCCTAAAGCGTGGTTCTCTCTGACCTTCCTCTGGGATGATGTGTAGGGTGACGGTGAGGCCTGCGTCTTTGATCAGCTTCACAATGTCAGCGTGAGGCATGTTGATAATAGACTGACTGTTGACTGCCATGATGCGGTCGCCAACCTTCAGCTTTCCACAGCGGTCAGCCGGACTCCCCTCGATGATGCGGCCGATCTTGTGTGGCACAGCTAAAACAAGGCACATTTTAGTTGCTTTCTGTCATGAGACACTAACAAGGAACATTTGAGACATCAGCATTTAAACCTGAACAAACCTGATCTGTCATTTTATTCTAAAAGCATCAAAGACAAGCTGAGCCACATTACAGGCCACACTCCTAAGAGCAGAAGCTTTCATTATACAGTAAAACAAAGGCAAAGCAGTGATGAGTGATGGAAGGGGAAATACTGACAGATTGTGGTGGTGTTCTCAGGTCGGTTCAGGGAGCTGATGATGACGAAGCCAAAGCCTTCAGTCTCTTTCCGGTGGATGACTACATCAGTGGTGGGTGGCAGGTTGACTGGACACACTGCGTTGCCTCGAGGGGAGCTGCTTTGATTGGTAACTGCACCATTCTCTCCACACGGCTGGCCTGCAGGGGGCAGCAGACACAGGCTCAGTCAGTACTCTCAGACTAACCAAACAGGAAATGGGTTTTATTATTGCTGTTCTGGTCAGAGGTGGTACGGTTGGCCAAAAATACTGATTATTACAAAAAGCTACATTTAGACACTTATGAATATGCTAAAGTGTTGGATTTTGGACAGTTTATACACCGGCACAAGGTGAACAGATACTACAGGGTGCCCGTGGAAAGCCCACCTCCAGTACGGGTAACATGCTCTTGGGCTACTTTTCCAAAATCTCAGCAGACAGCCAGATCAAGCTGGCAGCAGGACTCAGGATGGCCTCATTAGCCTGGTGCACGACCCCAGCAAAAAACACTCGGGCACAATCAGGACCCCACTGCTATCACTTCACAATAAAATCTTAGTACTCCAAGCCTCTACAGCCACTCACACAGGGCACTAGTTCTGCAAATGAACTGATAAAGCACAACCCGCTGGATGTTTTTAAGCTTTTTATAATGAGTCCCCCCCCCATCAAGTAGGTGGTTGCTTTGGCCAATTTATCTGGTCACATAAATGCTGCTTGTTCCCAATGTTCCACAGTACTCTGCAGATAATAGAAGCCACCTCTATCTGCTCTGCTGCCTTCTAGAAGACAAGCATTGGCTATTTACAGAAGATCAGATATTTAACAGCACTACAGGAAGTGCTTTAGAACAAAGCCGCGGCTATCCAGAGGCTGTCAGGTACTTTGGTTTGCCTCAGGCAAGAGAAACACTCAGCTGTTGATCATTTTAATCAGGACTATGCCAGCCTTGCCAGTATATATAATAGGGAAACAAATACTACTTCAACTACTGTTTCTTTTCCATTTACTTATTTATTCATCAGAATTGTTTACTTGTGTAATGCTTTAACTGACCAGGTGCATAAACAAAGTTGACCAAATAAGCCTAAACTCCAGTAAAAGTCTGCTGGTCATTGAAATAGTGACTGAAGTGAAGCATCTTTACAAGAATGTACAAAAAAACTAGTGAATAACTGGTATATCCATCATCTCTGTATCTTTCCAGGAGGGTAGATGGCACTCTCTGACCATCACTACCAAAACACAGTGTCTACTGGCTCAGGTGTCTGCTGGTCAATCCATCAGAGCAGGGTACCTGCACATTCCTCTGGGCACGTTGGTTGACCAGCAATGACGTATTAGAGCAGGGATGTCAAACTCCAGTCCTGGAGGACCGGATTCCTGAACAATTTGGTGATCTTCCAGATCAAACACACCTGATTCAGCTCAGCAGGTAATGAGCAGGTTTAATCGTAGTGTCAGAGCAGGGAAATCACCAAACTGTGCTGGGCACCAGCCCTCCAGGACTGGAGTTTGACACCCCTGTATTAGTGGCTGGTAAAGAGGTGGTGGCTGACTTGCAGGAGGAGGCACGTGCTAGTCTTCTTCCTCCTAGAGTCAGGGACAGCGCAAGTGACTGGGTCAGAGCAATGATGGGTTGACAAGCTACTCAAGGATGAGGGAACAACTGTGATTAAAATATTAATTAATTAAATAAAATAGTTTTTCCATTTATTTTAAAAAATAATCAAAAAAGTACAACTCAATTGGCCACAAAATGCACTTAGTACATGTGACTGAGCAAAAAGAAGTAGTGAGTAGAGCAGATAGTGAACACTGTGCAAATACAGAGTCAGACAGATGCTGAGCATCACTCACAGGGCTGAGGCAGGACCCTCCGTCTCACAGTAAGGGTGACCTGGCCATTGCGTGCAGCCGCGTGCATGAGGTCGATGACGTAGCGATGAGGTCGGCCCGCCACGGGCATCCTGTCCACAGATACCAACTCATCACCTGGACGCAGCCGGCCATCTCGTTCCGCAGGGCTGTTCTCAATTATCGCTCCTATCACAATCTGTGGCAGGAAACAAACCTTCATATTAACCCCTTAAAATCTGGGCTTATTATTCGGCTAATCTTAAAGACTATCCTTCAGAATGATCCCAAACTAATATGACAGGTATGTAGTTATGAGAGTGCACATGGCACGGAAAAGCAGCAGTTTGTTTATATACTCCAGACAGCATCTTTACACTAAATGGTCTGAAGTGGATGAGGCTTTATCTGAAGTGCTAGCCACAGCTAGCTTAAATGGTGCGATCAAGTGGGTAGCTCTTCCCACGACAACAAGCAAATATTATGCAAGGAGAAGCTACACCTTGCCAAGAAAAAGCAAAGGAAAGCTTCCAACAATCATCTATTGTCCTGCTATTGTTTGGACTGCTCAGTAGATATCATATTTGCAGTCTCTGCTGTTTTCCTGAGCTGAAATGAGATGAAGCAATCGTCGGGATCTCCTCGGTTGCCCCATACGAGCCTTGTCACGGGCCTCCGGACTCACAGCCTGCACCGCCTCGTCCCCTCCCAGGATCCTGAAGCCGAAGCCTGTCTTCTCCCTCAGCAGGTGCACCTCCACCTCCTGGTACTCTATACCTGAGAAAGCAGAGCACATCACATCAGCTCCATTCATGAGCTTTGGGTTTAGAGGGGAAGTTCATATCTAAGCTTTCTAAGCTTGAACGCTGTGATTTCCAGGCCACTCGGACAAGCCCCTCCCACTTCCCAAAAAACTCCATTCAGTTGTAACATCCATAATTACACACACACACAACTAATGTTCTTCAAACAGTGTTGTCAACATTCTTAGTCAAAGCAGTCGAGGATGATAAAGCAGGTAGGTTTTAACTGCCTTTTCCTGCTCGAGTCATACAAATGTATTCATCCACTGTGTCAAGGCACTTGTGCGCTCTTACTTATGTTTGGTAAGGCTGTGTTCAGACTGCAGGTAAATTGGATTTGTTTCTCAAATCAGATCTGTTGAGAGGACTGTCTGCGCTATATTTTGCATATACGCTATATTTTCGCTATATGTATGCGCTGATATTTGCAAGTGGTCAGAACAGATGTCCGGACGTCTTAAACCTATCTGCAAGGGTCGCTGTGTTAATGACGCAGGTGTCAGTAACTACATAGCCATGATGGTGATGTTGCTTTCATACACAGAAGCAGGAGAGACGGAGGTCCTGAACAGGTGCCGTGTGAAGTTGTGGTTTAGAACTCTTAACTCTTAAAGAGGCTGGTAAACACAGTAATGCTCTCTACTGGAGTCATGGTTGGCTTCACTGTGCAGCCAGAGTGCAGCCACTCCTGCCACACTGGATTTGACGTGATTGTTGTTTGTCACATTGTGAGTGACACAAAGGCACTTTGGAAACCAATTTGAGCAGCAACAACATTCAGACTGAGATGGATTTGTAGAAATATGAGTGGAACTGCATTTCAAACCACCTCCATATGTGGAGCATTTACAAAAATCAGATTTGGCTGTTCAGACCATTAGGAATCAATCTGGGTGCAATCTGGATATTCCAAAAGTCAGATTTGGGTTAGCAGTCTGAACAAAGCTTAGCAACCAGTTTCCAGTGATGCAATTTCTCTTTTGAGACCAGTCACATACTGGGGCACCTTGTCACACCTTCAGCAACTCAAAACTTGGTCACATTTAACTCGTTAAATCAGGCCACTGGTGTACCTACAGTGTCGACACTGGCTTTACTGTCAGCATTAGTATCAGTAAATGTATCAGGATTTGGAGTTAAGAGCGTTCTGTGGGCTGGATTTTCTGTCACTATAGAGAGCATGCATTGACGTCACTTCCCTGCCGGCATACACCCCCTCAGTCTGATTTCGGGAAGTATACCAAGCGAAGCCTGAAGGCATTTAAGAGCCTTGACACTTGGTTATGCAGTGCTACTTCAATACATTAGAATGTAGTGAAAAAGTTCATTTTTCTTCATAATTTATTACAAAAAGGTAAAGATTTTATATTTATGACATGAAACCCAGAATTAGTCTGGAGTTTGAGTGAATTACTTTATAAAATACATGTTTATCTTTCTGAATTCAATGGTGAACAAACTTTTTCTCATTTTTTTTTTCTTTTTCTAAATTCTAATTGTCGGAGATGCTCTAGTAAGACAGCTGTGGTACTTAACACGACGGCTCAGTGATGTAGTAGCTGTGCAGGTAAAGGACAGTCAGAGACTGAATGAGCCTCCACTGAAACCTTGGAAAGCTGCAAAGACAGGGAGGCTTCTCTGTTCTTTAGCTTGTGACAGTCTGTACAAAGAGCCTTGGAGTTCTTGCTGAATCTGTACAGTTTGTACTGTCTGTTTTCCTCTACAGAGCCAGTTTTTGTGTTTTCAGTGCATTTACACTGAGCGCTACACTTTCATTCAGTCTTACTGCTACTTAGTGTGTGTAACCACAGTGAGCTCACAGATATTCTGTTGAAATAAAGTGGATCTGCCTAGTTATGGTTTATTGCTGACTTCACTGTGACAGTGAGCGAGTGAGTGCATACACGCCTGGGCACAAAGGGCTAAACCTAAAACAGCTCAATATGAAGCTTTTATTTAAACTATTAAAATACTGCTCACACAACTGAATGTTGTAGATCTCTGCCTGTAGTTGTGCTTTGATTTAGGAGCTTGTTTTCAGGCCTGTGATGGGCAGCATCAGGTGTGGCAGATTACCACTAATCTTTTAATCTCTTAACATTCCATTCTATTATTGAGGATTTTCAGCATGTGCTAATTTTAGGGATTTTATAAACTACACAAAATAAATGCAAAACGTACAAAAATGTGTAAAAAATTTGACACTTTTTTTCCCAGAAATATTTTTTCAGGGTGCAGAACATGTTAGGTTCATCTCGCAATTATGACTTGTGCCACAAGAGGGCAGACACTCAAACATCAGTACATCAGTAAAGTACTGCAACCACAAATCAACTCTAAAATATTTTTTCAACGTTTTGTCAACGTTATTACATTTTTTAAATACATTTTTACCCGATTTTCTCCCCAGTGTGCTGGTAGCCAATTGACACGCCCATTTGTTGTCTCTTCCCATCACTTGTAATGTCCCTGACTCTAGGAGGGCGCAGACTAGCACAGGCTTCCTCCGAAGCAAGTGACGTCAAGCTCCGCCTCTTTTTGCGCACTGCTGCTGATACATCGCCACCGTGCAGCCAACACGCTGCTCTTTATGCTCGGCTCCCAAACGGCTCTTTGCTTGTTATCATTTGTAGGCTCATATTTAAATCTAAATTAGCAAAAATAAAAGGTTTGTGTGCTGAGAAGCCCTTCAGTCTTTTTATGATCAACTTTATAATTGCTTCATTTTGTGCATTAGTTCTGTTAAAAAACATTCTTACTTTTATTTAACTTTATTTATATTTATATAATTTTTCTCCCCTTCCCAATGTAGTGGTAGCCAATTAGCCCTTCCCCTCCGTTAGGCCTCTCCCCATCACTTTGCAATGTCCCTGACTCTAGGAGGGTGCAGGCAAGCACAAGCATCAAAAATTACTTAGTAGAGTTGGGGAGAGAGCGTCATCTTAGACAACAAACATAGACAGTGCCTTAGTCCTAAGGTTTGGTAATGTTTTTTCAAATGTAACAGATTTTCTAAAAGATATGGTACACGGTTTATTTAAAGCAAAATCTTTATCTGGCTGCTCAAAATAAGCAGAAATGAATAACTTGAGCAGAAAAAGACTTTCAGTATTCATATGTCATATCTTAGGAAATCTTTGTACAGAAGGAAAAGATGCTGGACCTGCTGGTGGCTCCAGGCTGTTTAAGATGTTAAAGAAAAAAAACATATTTGAGGATAATTGGAGCACTTAAATATGTGTTAGTTTGAGTTTTGTCAAACATTTAAATCATGATTTTATCTTTGTGTGCCAGAAGACGATGTAAGTGAATCCGCCTGTTTTCAGCTTGTTCCCTAAACAGTTCACTGCAGCACTGAGCTGTGACCAGCAAATGGTGGCTCAAGTTTTAGGAGGGCATTTTATTACTTGTTGCCCATTTTTGATCAGTGATTTGTTGTTTGTACTAGTGCTGGGCAAGATGACCTCAAATCAATATCACAATTAATTTAACATTATACTTTTTCTTTTTTGACCAAATGTGTCCAAAAGATGGGCATGGCATTTTTGTTTGGTTTATAGTGTTTATAATATATCATTTAAGGGTACAGTACATAAACACACACCGTGTGTGTAGAGTAACAGAGTAAAAATTACTATAATTTAAAAAGTACATGCAGAATTTTAAATAAGAATTAACAGAATTATTTTCACTAAACTATTTTTTTTTAAAGTATTACCTGATTTTTAATATTAACTGATTTTTAAGTATTAACCGATTTAAAAAATTAACAGAATTAATTGTCGTGAGCGAGATTACGATGGTTAAGTGTTCTGAATGTCATCAACATTTCTTTTTTGATCAAGTGCCCAGCTCTAGTAATAGCCTAATATATTACAATTTTGGTTTTAGCCCATTTTTTGGTCAAGGAGTGTACAGAACCGATCTCATTAATCTGATTCATGTTCATATTCATCTGTTTTCTCAATGTTCAGCAAACAATCAGCAAGACAAAAGCTGGGAGGGGGGGCAGAAGTTATTTTTGATATGTTCAACGTGGGAAACAGTTAAAAAGCAAGGACGAAGCCCCCATCAGTGAGTACGTGTGTCCAGACTGCACATAAACATGGTTTTAAAATTTAAAAAACGACTCATTCTCATATCCACACTCAAAACAAAGCAGCATCACTGGAACCACGGAGTTTAAAGCAGCAGTTCAGAGGAAGCACACTGACATTTGCACTTGCTTTAAGACAGCTCAGACTTGTGGCTCGTGAAACATCTGTCCAATCTGTCCTACAAACAACAAGCATCCGTATGCTGCATTCAGAATATGGCCCATAAAATTCACAGGAACATTTTTCACTTGGGAAGAAGGAAAAGGTCATTAACAGGGAAAAAGCAAGACATTCGGCAAAACTAAATCCCAGCCGTACAGCTGATGGAGTCGTTAAAGGTTTTCTGCTCTGTGCACATATGTAGGTCACCTAACACCATATATATACACTGCAGTGCTGAACACCGAGCTGTAGTAGAAAGCAGAGCCATGCTGGTATATATGTAGTTAAATATAGACCCACTATCCACTGGGAATTTACCACAGACAGATGCATTAAGTCTTCAGTATGGACCAGCATCATATACACTACCGCTCAAAAGTTTGGGGTCGCCAAGAATTCACAGCACATACTTTTTCTATCCGATTTAAGACAATGACAACTCTCACGTGCTGCTGCTCCAGATAGTCAGTCTGTGGTAGAAGGTGAGGTAGGACAATGTCTCTGCTTCTTAGCTCAGTTTTGGTGTCTCTCACAAGTTGTTGACAGTCATCTTATAGACCAGGGGTGGCCAACCCTGGTCCTGGAGAGCCGCATTCCTGCCCAGTTTGGTGATCTCCCTGATCAAACACACCTGATTCAACTCAGCAGGCAATTAGCAGGTTTAATTGTAGTGTCAGAGCACAACAATCACCAAACTGTGCAGGAATGCGGCTCTCCAGGCCACCCTTGTTATAAACTTTAGTACAGAATATTACCCATAAACAACAACAATAAACACTATTAATCACTAGATTATGGGTTCTTAAAAAAATACATGATTAATAACTAAAATTGGAATAACTTATTTGTCTCAATAAGTAAACAATAAATACAAACACTAAATAGGAGATATTAGTCATAAACAACCTCAATAAGTATTGATAAAACTGCTAAGTTAACAGCACTAAACAGCTGTACTAAAGCTAGTCCCTTGATGTCGATGATAAGCCGGGACAATAGAATTCGATAAGCATTAACGTTTGTTTACATTTCGCGTCTAAGCAGCTTGACTGAGTTCTGACGTGTAATACTGTTGCTTGTTAGCTCCTCCTCTCCAGCGCCGCCAAAATGCACTGTTGTGTTTAAGACAAGCTGTGATTGGCCGGGCGAGAGAGCGCGAGGTCGCTGTGTGCTCGTCTGTTTGTGTGGGAAGAAGGAGAAGGAGGGGGGCTCGCTCTGTGTGTGTGTGTGTCAGCCGGAGTGCTAGTTAGCATTAGCCTGTTAGCTTGGCTCTCTAGCCTGTTGTTATTTTGGAGTGGCTGCGGCCGACAGCCATCACTGTAAGTTTCAACAATAAACTTTCTCATCCATCCTTTCCACGTGTCCAGCCGGACGCTACAATATTATGTTCTGTCAATAAACATTTTAACATTTTAAAAAGTAACCTTTCATGTATTTAGTCTGATGTTTTTAGAAAGATGTTTAAAACTATGACAGTGTTAGAACATTTAATATCGTGATAATTATCGAGATTGATTAATATAGAAAAATGTATTGAGATAAGATTTTTGGCCATATCGCCCAGCTCTAACTAAAGCCTATAAATTCACTCTCAACAACTTGTGGGAGACACTAAAACTGAGCTAAAAATAAGTGAGAGTCTTACCTCACACTTCTAGCACAGAACACATTTATGGATTTGATTATAGCCAAATAAGAGTGTGTGTTGTCATGGAAAATGGGATATACATATATTATTCAGGAAAAAAAACAATACAAAAGCCATGGACAATGGCCAATTTATTGCCTGACCCCAAACTTTTGAGTGGCAGTACTGTCTGAATCATAAAGTGGAAAACAAACTGCAGTAATAATCTACTTGCCTGTGGAGTCAGTCAGCGTTCGTGGTGGCCCAGGCTCTGTATAGAAAATAATGAGGAGATTGTAATCAGTGAGGCTTTATACCACTAAATGGTTATTTTATGAGAGTGAATGGCCTAGATTGGTATTCATTCACACGGAATTACAGTACGACACGCATGCAAACTCCTCTTGCTTGCATAATATGAAGGGAATGACTTCTGTACAGCGAGATGAATGTGTGCTGTAATGACCTCTGCCTATCGCAGCTGAAATCAGGACATATGGAAGGCCAGGCTTTTTCAGTGAAGTAACCGGTTCAGGCTAATGAAATCAGCGCGAGGCCTTTTGAGCGCTACTTATTGCTGCTGCTCAAATAAAGAAAACAAGCAGAGCTTACATTTTCATTTGTGTGAGCAGACGAACAAGTACGAGCGACGGTCACGGCAGTCTGACACAGACGTGACAGTCCAGATCCAGTCAGCGCTGAGAGAGCAGAGCGGTCAGCACACAGACCAACTGAGTGTCTGAGTCCAGCTGATTTAACACTTAGGCAATTCATTCACACCTTTTCACTATTAACGCTTATTCTTACTATATTACAATATTTACACACAATTATAACATTACATCATTAATTACATACATATTTACATGTGATTTGCATTCTATATCAGCCTGTTTAAACGGGTGGTTCATTAATTTAAGTAAAATGCTTAATTAATTAATTGCATAATTAATTAAGCAATTAATACAAAGAAAATGATATATATTAGGTACATGTACCTCTACAACATACAGGAGCACTTTGTGGTTCTACAATTACAGACTAGTCCATCTGTTTCTCTGTATACTTTGTTATCCTCCTTTCACCTGTTCTGAAGTAACACTGATGTGGTGGTGGTGTGTTAGTGTGTGTTGTGCTGGTATAAGTGGTTCAGACACAGCAGAGCCGCTGATGTTTTAAACAGTTCAGCATCACTGCTGGAGTAAAAAATAATGCACCATTCAAAACTATCCAGACAACAGTGTCCTGTGATCACCAGTGAAGGACTAGAGGACCAACACACACTGTGCAGTAACAGATGAGCTGCTGTCTCTGACTTTACATCTACAAGCTGGACTAACATGGTAGGTGTGTCATACAGAGTGAACTGATAGTGCAGGTATGAGAGGATCAGATGGACTATTTGGTCCAGTTAAAACGGACTCCGGTTTGTTTGCTCCCTTGGTGTGGTTCATTTCGTCCGGTGTGAAAACAGTAATCGAACTCAGGTGCAGATCAAACGAACGAGAGGAGGTGGTCTTGGTCTGGTACCAAACAAACTCAGGAGCGGTTTGCTTGTGGTGAGAAGGTGATCTGACCTCGATTTGACCTGACTATACTGTAACTCCACATGTTTGAGCTAAAATGTACAGTAGCTAGTGTAGCACTAGCACTAGCTCGTCACTAAACCTGCTACACAGACTGTGACACGGTGCTGTCTCACAGCAGGTAAGTGAGGGCTCTCAAGACAGCTAAACAGCGGGATGGAGCCGTGGCTCAGGACAGGTGAGTGCCGCACAGCAGCCGCGAGACAACGAAAAGTAAACGACAACAGGACAGTGACAGGTTTTACTCGGCTGCTGTAGTGTTTACTTTCTTGCTCCCGCGCTCTGATAGCTCTGATAGCTCTGACCAATCAGAGGAGACAATGTGGTCACCTGTTGTGTTGGGGCACATTTCGGTGTGTTTAGGTTTGTGCCTGTGTGAAAACAAACTAAATAGCGGGAAAACGCTCCAAGTTAGTCTGATTCAGACCAGATAAACAAACTACAGGTGTGAAAACGCCCAAACACACCACCAACACGTCAAAACCACCGCAATGCTGCAATGATCCACCACCTAAATAATACCTACAGGATGAAAGGAGACTAACAGAGTACACAGAGAAACAGATGCACTAGTCTGTGATCGTAGAACTACAAAGTGCATCTACATGGTCAGTAGAACTAAAAAGGAAAATGACTGTACATACGGTCATAAATAAGGTATGTGTACCTAATGAAGTGGCCAGTGAGTGTATGTGACATAAATAAATATCCTACCATCCGTTTTGCATTTTTTATCTCTGTCACAGTGCTTAATACCCACATGTGACCACCAGCAGCCACTGTGCTCAAATGAGGGTTTTTTTTCATTTGTTTTGATTAAAGAAATGACAAAAATGTAGCACAAAACAAGACTTTACTGTACACATCACATCTGTACTACTCTATTTATGAAAACAAGATCTTGACTGAAAGTCATAATTTCGCTGCTTGTCAATAAGCGATGAATAAAAATGAATGAATAAAAAAATATATTTGTTATTGCTGATGACCACTATAGCAGTTAACAGCACTCACTGCTGCTTTTTGATGATGTGGAGGGGGTTAAAGGACTTACGCCTGCTCTCATAAATGGCGCGAGACTTCTCATATAGGTCATAAGGGTCTGGCTTGCCGAGGATTCCTTCTGCGTCGGGGCCTGCAGTGCAGTGGAGCGGTTGGACAGGGTGGGGGGCGCTGTGTGATAAACCAGGGGCTGAGAGGCTGGTCTGGGGGCTTCCCTGGGGGTCCCACTGCAAACACACACAAGAACATAAAACTAGTTACGACCAGTTATGTAGGTCATGCTATGAGTCTTAAAGCTGTAAATGAGGCTGCTTTTATTTTTATTCAGAATCTGTTTACATGACAGCTTTCATAGCACCTGCACAACATCCACTGAAGCTCAGCAGGTCTGGGTCTGGTTAGTATTTGGATGGGAGACTTCCAAGGAAAAGCTTGTGTGTCTGATGGAAGTGGTGTTAGTGAGGACAAGAGGCACTGTTCCTGTGTTCTGTGTGGATTTCCATGCTCCCAAGCTTAGGGACACTGCAAAAGTGACTTTCAGCAACCCCTCCTTCCCTCCCAGACACACGCCTTCAAAGTCTTTACTGCTTTTCCCATTGTCTATGTGTGCTTATGTTATGCAAAGAGTTTTTACATGTTTACATATGTTTACATGTTTTTTTCTCTTATCTTCTTCCTCCCTCATGTATGCTGTTTTCTTCCTTTCTTATGGTTGACAATGTGTTAAACGGCTGCCCTGCCAGCAGAGGCTGGGACCTCATTTCCCGCAAGGGATCAATAAAGTATATCTGTATTGTATACATGACGCTGTCCCTCAGATGAGACGGAAACCTAGCCAAAGGATCCCTGAGTAGAGGTGTCACCTTGATGTCCTGGATACATGTCCCACTCCTGATCATCTCCATCTTCAATACGTGACTTAATCTCTCCTCACCTCTTTGTCTAAAAGCTAATGTGTGGTGAGAGTTGTGGTGCAGACTGGCTGCCATCACATCATCCAGGTGGTGGAGGAGGAGACTCTATAATCCAGCTCTGCGTGTCTAGAAATGCTACAGAAATGTACCAGCATACGTTTGAACAGTTTACAGAAACATACCAATTCTCACAATATGGACAAAAGTAGTGGGACACAATCCGGTACATTCTTTCTTGCAACAGTCTGTACTGTCCAGGGCAGAGTTTCTACTAGATTTTAGAGCAGCGCTGTGTGGACTTGATTGCATTCAGCCACAAGAATGTTAGTGAGGTCAGGATGTTCAATGATCACCACCCCACCTCATCCACAACTCATCCCAAAAGTACTGGATGCAGCACCTGCAACAGTTCCACTGCTTCACGGCTCAATGCTGGGGGACCTCTAGCTCACACCTGGCATTAGACATGGTGCCAACAGGCTCATGTTTACCTGCTCCAGAGCGTCCTATTCTGTTGGCAGTACTTCTCTACAAGAACTAGACAAGCTGTGTGTCTGTGTGTGTCATGGGTGCAACTTAACATAGTTGAATGCATCCCTTAGAAGGGGCGTCCACAAACATTTGGACATATAAATGTAAGTAGCTGTAAGTTATATAAGAAGGTTAAAGACATAACATGTTATTGCATCAGAGATGAACTCACAGCAGAGAGATGTGAACCTAAAGAGACTGCTTTCTGTTTTTGAGGCTGCTAAAAGTGTCAGAGAATGCATAATATATACACATGTGAGAGTGTGCTTGAGTGTGATTGTGCATTTGAGTGAGTAAGTGCACTGATGAGTGAGCAGGTACAGTGGCCGGTAAAAGTGAACCTGTTCATTATTCCTTCGCTCTCCATTAAAGATGTTGGCGGAGCTCAGAGACCTGGTTCTCCCTGCGGGAGACGGATTGAGCATTAAGAGGGAATGTGTATGAGTGTGTGAAGTGTGACAGGAGATCACCGGCACTCCAGTCAGACGCCTCAGGCACCACAGATCCCACTACCTGTTAGCTCTTCATTCCAGTCCTATCGCTCTGCTCAGGCTCCTCACACTCAGATCTAACTGAGCAAGGCTTCAAAAGGTGCCTTAAAGCACAGCTTCATAAGCATCCAGAGACATTCATCCAGCATTACATACAAAATGAAGGCAAAAGACATAGTAAAGCCTTTTAAGTCAACATTTCTCTACATACATATTTGCTGCATCATTCTGTGCTGGTAGGTTATTTTTATTTTTGTATTATGTATGTAATTTTAATGCTATTTGACTTTTTAATGGTTTTGTTGAACTGAGAGTCCTTAATTTAGGCCAAGTGTATTCATATTTGATACATAGCTAAGTTGTTAAGACGTCTTCATCATCAGTGTGGTAATTAAATGATCAGTTATCTTACATGTGTACTGACTTAAGTAAAAAAAGAAGCTCGGTGTATAGTGGGTTTTAAAAATGGTGTTATTTATGTATGTTTTTGTTTGTTTAAATAAAGTGCTCTGGGCAACAGATTCTGCATGAATCAAATATGATAAAAAAACAAAAATCTGGCTTTAAATGGTTAAAATGTATTTGTCTGATTTATATATATCACACCAGCACAACACCTACAAGTCCAATCTTGTGTGCTGTACTCGTTCTTGCATAATTTTTGTAAAAAAATTGATAGTAAAAATGTTTTAAAGCCTTAAACCTATTTAATTTGAATAACATACATACAGTAATTATGTTAAATACTGTTAATATTATTTCGCGCGGACGAAAGACCCAGGCACAGCCCGTCATCCGCCTGCGCGCACCGGCCCTGAACATTTTTGGCTTCTGAGTGAAAATTGTTTTGTACTGCACTGCAAAGAACGAACCATGGCATCCCATTCTTCAGCCAGTTGCTGAATTTCTTGGCAGCAGTCACTACGTATCTACAGTACCATGTGCATCGAATTCCCCGTGAATTTAAAATGCTTCAGCGAGAATTCCACAGAAATTATTTTACACTAATATTTATTGAAATTTGAAATTGAAATATTTTGTTATGCAATGCTAAAGTGTATATATGTGTGTTTCTTAATTCAAAACATGTTTTTTTTTGTCCATAATTTAGGATGGTTTGGGAATGTTTCACAGGGCTGGAATGGATCAAATTTATTTCAGTTATTTAAATTAGATTTAATTAGTTAAAATGTAATTTAATTTTAACAATTTTAATTAGTTAGAAATTTGTTTGATACACGAGTTGACTGACTTACGAGCTCTGTTACAGAACAAATTAAACTCGTATCTCAAGGTACCACTGTGTAACATCCTACCTGTGTATTGTCTTGTATTGTGTGCCTGGTCCTTTAAGTTCTGTTCTGTCTAGCCCCGCCCTGATTGTCTCACCTGCCCCTGATTAAGTATTGTGTATATATTCTCTTCTGTTCCTGTCTTTAGTTGCTAGTCGTTGGTCTATTTTACTTATATTGTTTTATCTTTAATTTTTTTATTACATTTCTACTGCCATCCTTGTCCAAACCAAATCAAACCTCACTTTCCACTAGAAGCCCAGATAACCAAACTGAAGAGCTCTGAACCAGCATCAAGATGGATGGATACAGTCAGAGAAATCATGAACAAGTCATTAAATAACCTGAAGACTCAAACAGAAGACAGGATGTTTTAGAGAATCACCTTCAGTGTGGTCACCAGGAGTCAGAATAGACTTACTCTTCTAGGACAGTTCTGGGCTAGACTGGGCTTTAGACTTAAAATGCTGCTGCTGGGAATCCGGTGAGCTATAAGAACATCCCACAGGTCTTCAATGGTCTATCAGTCCAAAGAATGGCTTTTTACTGCTTTACAGTCCAATAAGTGGCAGCTTTACATCACTCTAGTCAAACCTTCTGCTCCAAAGCTTCTGTATGAAGATCAGATGGAAGTCTGACCTGTATCTGCAGTTTAAGGCTTTTATACTAGATTTTTAACAAATCACTTATTGCAACATCCTGAGCTGAAAGTCTTTAGTTATAATTTACATATTCACATCCTTCCACTCTGCTTGATTCTGTTTAAGCAGTGATGGCAGTTTTCTGTTAAGATGGCTCATTAGAACATCTCAACCCTAAACACAGAACATCAGCAGATCTTCAGCAGGCATGTGCTCAGTTCTCAACCTCTGATAGGGTTCTAACTATGATCTATGATCGCTGTCTCCTACAGATTAATTACAATGCTCACTGAGTTTATTTATCCTTTTTTAATTTCATTTTACCCCACAATTTTCTCCCCAATGTAATTTAGTGGCCAATTAACCCGCCCCTTTTAGCAACTCTCCCTATCACTATCACTTGCAATGTCCCTGACTCTCCTGGGAGGGGGCAGATGAGCACAGGCCTCCTCCGATACCAGTGACATCAAGCCCCTTTTTCCCTGAACTGCTGGCGATACATGGCTGGTTGGCAGTTAGAGCGCTAGGAGGAAAGCGCAGATTCCTAGTTCTGATGGATTGCCTGGCAGACGCCTGTGTTAGTTAACATTGTTTTTCATAGTCCTAGGAAGAGTATGCCATCTTGCCCACCAGAAAAGAGCTGTTGATGGCACTCTAAAAAATGCATGATTGGAATTCGAACTCCTTAATCAGCGCCCTTCTAGTACATTCTTATGTACTAGTGCATCTCCAAAAATGAGAATATGTGGAAAACGTTCATTTGTGTTCATCATTGAATTAAAAAAGATAAACTGTCATATATTTAGATTACAGAAAGCTGTACATATGTTTCTCCAATATAGCAATGAAATTAAAGACAAAATGAAATGATCATTTACAAGCATCATCCATATTTACAATATGAGGTCAATAACGCACATTTTTCTTTTTTCTGCAAATAGTCACTGATATTTCATGCATGTGTAATATTATCTGTTTAAAATACTACAAATAAAATACAAATACACTGATCAACAGAAAAACAGGAAAAGGATTGAAGTGTGTACACTTACATTTAATCAATATTAAAAAAAAATTTAAAAATAAGAATTATGAAAAAATCTATTCATTATATCACTTTTTCAAAACTTTTTTGTTCTGCGTTTTTTGTTTCTTTTTGCCAGAGGAGGATTGGTTCCCCCTTTGGTTCCTCTCTAGAGGTTTCTTAGGGAGCTGTGTCTTGCCCCTGTTGCCTCTGGCTTGCTCATGGTGAGCCTGGACCTGGATTCTTTATGTAAAGCTGCTTTGAGACAACATCAGTTATCCTGATGAAAATTCATATTTTTGTTGCTAAATAAAATACATGTGGAAAATAATTGTGACCAGATTACATAATTGTGTTTATCAAAAATAACAGCAAACAGGTGATTATGTAATAATTGTGACAGTCCTACATCATGCACTTAAAATCATACAGTACAACACACCCCTAGGTATTTAGTCTTTAATTTTGTTCCCACATCATTTCTGGTTGAAAGTGGATTTAGAGACTGTTTGCTGCGGGCATTCACAAAGAAATGGTCAGTCTGCTTACTGGTATAGTTTGTAAAGCCAACATGGAATTGGTGAGCATGCATTAACTGTGCCAGTTGGGCTAGATACAATCTTAGTCAAAAAACACAAGTTAAATATATAACAAATATTCCATTTCCTGGAAACAATTTTATGTATTTAGTGTTTAATTTAAATAGAACCTGTGTGCTGAGGGCAGCCATAAAGAAGTTCTCAGAAGTAGCTGAAAGGGCCACAAGTATAAATGGAACCTAAATGTATATTCATCCATCCATCATCCCACCCACTTAATCCTTATCAGGGTTGTGGTTAGTCCCCTATCCTCTCACTGGGCACAGTGCAGGGCATTAAACTATCCCAACTAAGCCCAGGACAGAGCGTATATTGCATATAATATATATTTCAAGGCTTGGAAATAATCTTGCATCTTACTTTAATAAGATGTTTTAGGCATAAAGTCCTGGAATGGTCAGGGTCACATTCGAGCAAAAATAAAACACATGAATATACTACACCGTTATCCATATATGAAGTAGTGAGGCAGGCTGAAAATCGCAATAAGACAGCTGTGGCGTTTTAGATTCAGCTGAGAGGCAAGGCTGGGAAAAGCTTGTTCATGGTCTGGCAGAGCAATTCACTTCCTATGACAGCATGATGAAAAAGGGAGATCTCAGGGACAGAGGTAGAGGAATATCAATTGAGAATCATCTGCATAATCGTTGGACTCAGAATAATTTCTCTTCATGACAAACACATTCTGCCTTACACGCGCGCACACACACACACACACACACACCATCAGTTACAGGGCTTTGTTTGCTAATGCAGTAACATGGGAAGCATACTGATTTGGCAGGCCACCCGTGGCGACTGCATTAATGTGTCTGTCACCCTCGATCATTTTCCTTTCCAATTTCTTGACGTGCAATAAAGCACTGCATACCAGGATGGAAGTAACCAGTTGTGCCAGTGGTGTTGGTACCAATCAGAGCTGAACCCAGATCTAAGCTCAGCACTGTGTTGTTCTTTCCAAGAAGCTGAGATCAGGCTTCAGGGAGGCGGCGCTGGTCCCAGATCAGTGTTAAAGGGCAACCTCAATTGGCAGCCAAATCCTATTATGCTACACAAAGATGCGATTTGATCCTCTGCCCCATGAGGCCGTCAGATCTTTCAGCACTGTCAGTGCAGATAGGGAAAGAAAGGCATAATATCTGTATTCATATTCCACTGCCATTATGAGACTCGCGACAATATCCTTTCACCAGTAATCATGACTGGAATATGGATGGCTTACCTGCCAGCACTACCGATTTTCAGCGGAGTCTCCCTAATTTTAACCCTTTCTCGCGATGTATTAACGCTGGTTTAATCTCCTCATTTCTTAGTGATACAAATCAAATGGATATTTCTCAACTTGTGTGATATGTGCTATCTAACACAGAGCCAAAGGTAAGCAAACAACCATGCCTGACGTTCATGACCATGGCCATGTTCTGAATGTTTTTGAAAGTGAAAGTAAAGTGTTTTATGTACATTAGCTGGGCAAAACTCTGCCCTGCCCTGCCCCCATTCACTTGATAATGAATGATGGTTACACTGCCTTTCTAACACCCAAGGACACTTTACAATAAACACAATCCATTTACACACTCAACCACAACACCAACGAGAAGTGGCAGCCAATCATGCACAGTGTACTATCAACCGGAAGTGACCATTCACCTAGAGGAGTGCATTGAGCACTGGGGGGTTACCCAGGACCATATGTGTGCCAAAGCATATCTGGGCATGCACAGATCATCTCATACATAGAGAGGCATGTGTGTCAGACCTTGGCAGCAAGTTACTGGCACTGCACCAGGCACAGGGTGCCCACTCACCGCAAGTGGGTGTTAGGAAACCGATATGTAAGCTAGACCAGGGGGGAGGGGAGTCGCGAGTACCTATTAAGGGAGGCGTGGGGAGACGTGTGATTACATCACATTGAATAAGGTAGGACACAAAGTACGAGGGCGGGGCTGGGCCCTCGTGCCACCCTTGACAATTGCCCATATCACCCATATCAGAAACCACAACTGCACCAGTGTCATTTACAGTACCTAATTCACATGACCTCCATGTTTTTAGACTGTGGGAGGAAACTGGAGACCTCAGACGAAAGACACGGGGAGAACATGGAAACTCCACTCACGTGTGGACTTAAACCCAAGACCTCAGGACGGAGAGGAAAACGTGTTAACCACCAAGTCATTGTGCTGTCCCAACCTGGAACCTGTAATGTAATCATAGTTCATCCACAATCTGTACGCCCCCCCTTTTGCCGGACCTCACTGTTTAGCCTTCCAGGTGTGTTGTGGGCTCATTTCAAAGAAACACTGACAAAGGGAGGTGCCTACATTCTAAAGAAGCTGGTTCTGCAGTGCTTCTTTAATAAATAAAAATCCATCATGTGACTAAAGATTTCTACATACCAATAATGAATGTTTTAGATGGTTCTATAACACCAAAAATGATTCCTCTATTATTACAAGCTTGGTATCGTAAAAAATAGCAGAAGTCTTTTTGGTCATATACAGTATTTACAGCAGTAACACAAATAAATGATTAAAAAATCATACATTGTGATTTCTGGATGTTTTCTTTTAGATGATGTCTCTCACAGTGGACATGCATCTAAGATGAACATTTCAGACCCCTCCATGATTTCTAAGTGGGAGAACCTGCAAATTTGCAGGCTGTTCAAATACTTATTTTCCTCACTGTACCTTTTCTTAAAAAAAAAAAAAAAAAAAAAAACCTTCTATGTAGAACAATCTAGAACACTGAAGAACCCTTTAGTCATGCAACAGATTCTTTAAATGTTCATGGTTCTACATATACACGTTCTTTACTAAAGAGCCCTTGAGAGAGAGACCTTTTTAAAAAGTGTACCTGATGACCCCTGTGAAGAGCTTGTGAGGTGTTACAAAATGGTCCAATTGTCTGGGCCCGATGAGTCACCCCAATCATGAAGTGCAGGATATTTGTCATCTTTTCTGTTTAAACTGATGTGACAGATGGTGTAGTAACAGGTATCAGAAGGAGATGACAGTGATAACAGCCTGAGAGACATCTCTGCATCCTCTTGGCGTACGTTCCTCTCTCCTCACATCTTATCCATGCATCTCCTCCTTGCATCCTCAGAGGAAGGAGCTACGGTGCAAAGAGGAGAAGCAAGAATCTGCTGCAAAGAGCTGCTGACATGAACCCAGATATGCAGCTTACGTGCTTGTGTAGCAGGATGAATTACCAAAGCGTAGCCATAACATTGTGGAGTTTGATTTTAATGCTTCTATGATTATTTAAAAATAATATTTCCCTAAAATTCAACCACTTCAGATCTTTAGAAACAGGAAAAGAGCAAAACTGTTGTACTGGCATTCATTGCCCGACACTGTGATATGATCTGAACTGTGCCTACCTGATGACCCCTGTGAAGAGCTAGTAATGCAGTGTGTGGTTTGGGTTCTCGTGTGATGGGCTCAATAAGTAACCGTAGATGTTAAGGGTAGCTGGTTGCTGATTGGCTCATAAACGGCCACAGCAACCATAGGGTGTAGCTGTAGG
>BRDA01006715.1:0-10128 GCA_036984385.1 Crenuchus spilurus
TTGCCTGGAGCGTTTGTCATGTAATTAGCATATCAATAGGACGCTAATCGTCCTCGGCAGGCTGGCGGGCCAAGCGGGGGATTTACTCCTGATGAAAATTTTCGTAGCATCCGCGCTTCTAGTGTTTTTTAATGTTTTCATGCTTAGGTCCTGCATACTTACCCATTAACTATGACCACAGTATTAAATGTTCACTTCATCTGCATTTACTTGGATTACTTACGTGTTTCTTTTCATAACTGATCTTTATTTAACATTAAAATAAATGTAAGTCTGGGAATGTTATGGACACACAGTGATTGGTACACCAGAGACCACCAGTAGCTAACACAGATATTGCTGAGTGCTATTCACACTATGTTGGAGCCCTATTTTAATATAACCATTCCTAAAAGTATTTTTAAACTGTAAAATTGCCACTAAAAACAAACTTTCAAAGCTTTGGGCTGAATGATAGTGTACTACGAACATTTCCGGACACTTTCCTTATACGCAAAAAGTGAAATGTCTACTGGAAGAGTCTTTAAAAATGAAAAATGCAGTTTACATTCTTTCACCCTCATCCCTTATCGACCGCAGCCCAGTCGATGCTATCAGGCTTCAGTGGCTTGCAAAAGTCTGGGCATCCTCGGTCAAAATTTCTCTAACTAGGAACCACTGAGCAAGTGAAAGATTTCTATCTTTAACAGTTTCAAAATAACAAAAAAGTAAAAGGGCCAGAAGCTTAAGTCATTCTGTATCATCAATATCACCCCCTTTTGCAAGTGTCAGAGAATGTAAATGCCTTTTGTAGCAGCAAACAGTCTCTCAGTCCTCGTTTAAGGGACCTTCTTCCTTGCAAAAGGCTTCTAGTTGTGTCACATGATTGAGTTGACTTGCATTCACTGCTCTTTTGAGGTCTATCACCAGATTTTCAATGATGCTTAGACTGGGGGACTGTGAGGGCCATGGCAAAACTTTCACCTTGCATCTCTTGAAGTACAGGCTTACGACGTTGATCCATTCCTACGTTGCATTCTAAACCGATTTTCGGTGTAATAAGTAACATACTGTAAGCACTTATCCTATCCTAACACCTATCCTAACACAGTAATTATCAAAAAACACATATAAAATACATTTAATAATGAAATGAAACAGCTGCGTAACCGTGTATTCTTCTGCTGCGCACAACAAACACGAAACAAGGCTTTATACAGTAAATGGGAGATGTGTCATAACCACAAAACATCGTTACTTGGGACTGACGTAACCCGGGGACCACCTGTAGTCCATTGTGATTTTGGAATATTGTCATCTTTGTTCATCTATATCTTCAGCTTTTTTTATAACAGACGGTGAGGTTTGCTTTCAGAATTTCAGAGTATTTCAGTGAATTCCTTCATCCTTATACCAGTAAAATGTTCCCTGAGCCACAGGCTGCAACTCAAACCTAAAGCATGATCAATCCACCACCATACTTAACAGCTGGAGGTGTTCTTTACGTGATATTCTGCACCCTTTTGTCTTCAAATACACATAAGATAACTTTGCTTATTGCAGCCAAAATGTTCTATTTCAGCTTTAGCAGTCTACAGAAACTATTTCCAAAATGCAACATCCTTATTTAGATGTTCACTTGTAAACATTTTGTACATGTCTAACACAAATTTTGTGGTGAGGATGCAGGAAAAATCATTCTGCTAAATCTTCCTGAAGGTCTTTTGCAGTCAAACACATGTTTTCATTTGCCTTTCTAGCAATCCTATGAGCCGTTCTCTAAAGGTTTTCTTGGCCTTCTAGACCTCAACTGAATCTCCACTGTTCCTGTTAACTGTCATTGCTTAAATACAGTATGTGATGAACAGAAGAAATGGCTAATTGAAAACACTTTGTCTTTTTATATCCTTCTTCTGCTGTGTGTGTATCGATTATTTTCAGAATGTCAGCAGCTCCCTAGAGAAGCCCATGACTACTGATTGCTTTGACAATGTTTGAGTAGTCAGAATATTTATTAGAATATAGTGAAATTTACATTATCATTATCTATGGCCATACCTATATCAAGCTAATTAAAGTGACACTGAATTCACACAGGTATGGCCATTTTTATTTGACATTATAAAATCATACTGAGGAAGTGAAATAATCTTAAATATAATCAAAATATGTGGCCCATCATTTTTGATTGTTTTGTGAAGTTTATTATAAGGTGTTCTAGCAAATGTATCAGCATTATATAGTTTTCTTCATGGTTTGTTCACCTTCTTTGTAGGTTTATTGAGATAAATTGTCTTATTGCTTTGTCAGATTATTCCTTCTCGTTTTGTGCTTGAAATAAGCAACGTTATCCTGCTTATTTCATAAAATGACCAAAAAGATTTGCTAATGCCATAAGACTACTCCACTAGATAAAATTACTTAAAACAAGGGATCAATTTTGAGATCTTATTCATACAACATATTTTCATTAGACTTTAGATAACTGTTATATAATTAGTTAAAAATCACTACATCTGGCATGTAAATATTAATAAATCTGATGATTAAAGCCCTCCCATCTGGCTCTTATTCAATGATACCTCATTCATTTAATCCCATTCTGATCATATACAAATGCAGGCAGGACTATCGTTCATCTTGGCGGATGTTGCTTAGAAATGCAGCTGGTAAATTGGATTAGAAGAGTTCTGGGAAATTATTTTTCAGAAAGTTTCTTCCTCTTCTTTGGTTTCCTCGAAACAAATGGCCTTGATTTGTTAAATTTGTTGGTTTCTGTATAGCTGCTTTGGCACAATGTCTACTATGAAGGGCATTATCATTAAATTAAGAGGAAAACCACAAATAATATATCCAGATGAATCAAAACATTCTGTCGTACCCTCCACTATTCCTGTTAACTGCAATTTCTTTAAAACATTATGAACTGAATAAACTGCTGCTTGAAAAACATTTGCTGTCTTCTTATATCCTTGTCCTGCTTTGTGAGCATCCATTATTTTCATTTACAGATTGCCCGGCAGCTGCTTAGGGAAGTCCATGGCTGTCAGTTGCTGGGACAAGGTCTGAGGAGTATTTTGAAAACTTTTAAATTTGTCTTATTTGACTTTGGCTATCAAAGCAACCTGGGCTTCCATAAAACCTCAATAGTGCCACAGGCTGATCACCTCCATGCCATGCAGCGCTAATGCAGTAATTCATGCAAAAGGAGCCCCGACCAAGTACTGAGTGTATATACTGTACATACTTTTCAGTAGAACAACATTTATGTATTAAACATCATGTTTTGGTTTTCATTGTCTGTAGAACATAATCATCAACATTAAAAGAAATAAAATTTGAAATACACTCTGTGTGTAATGAAGCTATAGGAGTTTCACTTTTTGAACTGAATTTATGAAATAAACAAACTTTTCAATGATATTCTAATTTACTGAGATGCACTTGTATATACACTGCTTGGCCAAAAAAGGTCACACACACTAATATTTTGTTGGACCACCTTTAGCTTTAATTACTGCACATAGGTGCTATAGCATCGTTTCCAAAAGCTTCTGCAATTTCTGTAATGGGTTGCATTAATTTTTCTTCAAGATCTTGTACTGATGATGGGAGATTTGGACCACTGCGCAATTTGGTCTTCTCCAGCACATCCCAAAGATTCTCAGTGGGGTTCAGGTCTGGACTCTGTGGTGGCCAATCCATGTGTGAAAATGATGCCTCATGGTCCCTAAACCACTCTTTCACAATTTGAGCATGATTAATCCTGGTATTGTCATCAAGGAATATGCCCGTGCCATCAGATAAGAACAAATCCATTGATGGAAACCTGGTCATTCAGTATATTCAGGTAGTCAGCTGACCTCATTCTTTGGAAACATAACATTGCTGAACCTGGGCTTGACTAACTGCAGCCACCCCAGGTCATAGCACTGCACTAGGCATGATGGGTGCATCACTTCAGCCACCTCTCTTCTTACCCTGATGCTCCGATCACTAGTACAGTGTAAATCTGGACTCATCAGACCACATAACCTCTTCCATTGCACTGTAATGTATCTAGATGAGCCAAAACATTATGTCTGCTCATAGATGTAGAGACAAACGTTGATTATCTTGTAACACAGGCAAATGTAACAGTCTGCTGTTAGGCAGTAAGAGAACAGTCAGTTCTTGTGTTGGATGTATTGAGTGTGGCAGAAATGGTCAGGACTGAAGACTTGAGCCAAATTAATATGGTTAGACAACTGGATTGTTGCACCTCTGAAACAGCAAGGCTTGTGTGGTGCAGCATTGATCACTACCTACCAACTACCCACCAGCCACAGTGGCTCCGCCTCAACTTACAGGACTTAAAGAATCTGCTGATAAGGTCTTGCTGCCAGTTACCACAGAACACCTGCCGAAGCTGTGACCTAGCACATCAGAGATGTTATGACTGCACAGGGAGGAAAAGCACCATATTAAGAATGGTCATAATGTTTTGGTTCATTAAGGCAGCTGAAATGACAAACTAGTTACTAGAGTGCAAGACAAGTTCATCAGGGTATTTGATACAGCGGAGCCCGCAGTTTCAGCTTACGTTTGGAAATGTTGTCTTACCATCGTACGTACATTGTTCCCCTTTATCAAATAGTACCAGTACCACATTCTTCCGTCTACCGGAATTACCTGTAATGCAAAGCAACAATGTCAATCTGATTACAAAAGGAGCACACACCATCTGATAAACGTAGGACTCTTCAAGAGATTTTCACACTGAATGCTTAAAGTGACGTACTTAAGCAATCAGTTTAGCTATGCGCCCATGTCTCAGGAACAAGGGTACCGGACCATCGCTGGGGCAGCATGAATATAACAGTAGCTGATTGTGTTGTGTATTTGAAGTTGTCTGGACTCCACTCACCCTTTCCTGACTCCTTTTATATTTATTTTACTGTTTAAAAAAAATCAATATACAAATCTGCTGGAACTGTGGATCTGTGGGACTGTGGAAGTTACGCAACTGGACCTTAATGACCATTTTGGGACATTGAAGGATACAATGAGCTTACTCTTCTTTTAACTTAACACCCCAACATCATTTCATTTAACAGCAAGACTGTCTTTGAAAGTTAGAAACATGTCTATTTCTTTCCTTCCCAGGGTTTTTGGTCGGGTGAGTCATGCATTACCAACGTAATTACGAAGCCCATTAAGCTGGTATTTTATTTTCAGTGCATCATTCTGGACTGATTGGTTTCACTGATAACAAAGAAGTGTAAAGAAGCGTTTGTGCTTCAGGTTTGTGGCACGATGACAATAAGGAAATAAGAACCTACAAAAACAATCCTAACTAGGTCGGAATAAAGTGAATGTTCAAAGAAATGCCCGAAGCCGTAAATAACAGGAGGGACTTTCTGCAAACTCCATAAATAGCCTGAATGCCCCATCTCAGCATTCAGACACTCCCAGCTTTGAGCTGTGGGGCAGTGGACCTGTGTTCTCTTCTCCATCCAGTACTTTTTGGATGAGTTGGGCATGACTTGGACGTGATGATCATCCAACATCCTGACCTCACTGCTGAAACAGCAATGCTCCAAAATCTAGTAGAGAGTCTTCCCTGCACAGTACAGCATAATAGCCTTGATTTCAGCGAATGAGCTGGTGTCCCAAATACTTTTGGCCACACACTGTACGTTTTGCTCTTCAGGAACTGGGCGGGTCATATGAACAAATATTCAAGAACATAAATATACTTGAATAGTGAATGTAAGCACTATTACAGACATTGTGTGTAATGGATTTAGAGTAAAATACTAGGCAGTGTTGACTGTAATGCAGTTAGAAGTACTTCTGATACAGAAAGTCAGGCAGCACCCCCTATTGAAACCTGAAGTCATGTGACTCTCTCTCAACACACAACAAATCCAGTCAAGTCTTTATACAGCACCATGTGATGTCACAAAGGAGCTTTACAGAGATCCAAAACCGCAAAAACCCCAGTGAGCAAAACAGCAGCGACAGTGGTAAGAGAAGACTCTTAGGGACTCACATCCTCCTCTGGTCAAATACTGATAAGTTATTGATAGATCAGATTTTTGCACATGAAATTTGACCTCTGCACATAATCCACCCGTGGCAATGAAACACACACTAGTGAACAAACTAGGCTGTGAACAAGTTCACGAAGTGGTGAGCAGCCCTATCCATGGCACCCGGGGAGCAGTTGGCAGTTAGGTACCTTGCTCAAGAGCACTTCACTCACGACCTGCCAGGGGATCGAACTGGCAACCTTCTGGACCTTCACGGCTGCCATTCATACAATCCTATTACACTGTTGTAGTGTTCAGGTGTAATAATACAGTGACAGTAATGATACAAGAATGTAAGAATGATACAAGTAATGACGGTGGTTAATTGTACACTCTTCAAATATCAATATAGTAACAAAAATTTTTTTTTGGCTTGTAACAATAGTGGAACCTTTTTTCTGGCGCTATATAGAACTCTACGAAACATGTTCTCTATAGAACCTTTATGGTGCTATAAACAACATTTGTCAAAATGTATTTTGCCCTTTTCTAAATTTAATATAACATTATTTTAAATGTAACTTCAGTCAGTAAAATGGCATTTGTTCATGTAATATAATTAGGTAATATAATTAGGAAATACAGTGTATCATTTCACTGTTTTGCAGACGACACTCAGCTTTACTTGCCCATCAAGCCAAATGATCTCTCTGCCTTAACTCGGCTCAGTGAATGCCTAAAGGAGATAAATTCGTGGATGGCTATAAATTTGAACTAAATGAACAAAAATCAGAAATCCTTTTATTTGGCCCTGCTAAAACTGTTGAAATAGGGTCACAAAATTTGAGTAATTTTTCAAATTGTGTCAAGAATAGTTTGAAAAATCTCGGTGTTATTTTTGATCCAGACTTCAAATTTGACAAACAAATAAATTCTGTTGTGAGGAGTAACTTTTTCCAGCTTAGAGAAATCTCTAAAATTAGGCTTTTTTTCTCATCTCAGGCACAAGAACAAATTATTCATGCGTTCATATCTACTCGCCTAGACTATTGTAATGCACTGTACATGGGTATAAATGAAACCTCTTGGCAGCTAATCTGGAGCAGGTCGTAGTAACTGATTGGTGAGCAGCTGGTCTAAGGCAGGCAGGAATCTCATCATGTAGAGATCTCAGTAGTCAATCATCCATCAGTGGACTGGTTGGCACTCACTCAGAAAAAGGTAGAGTGATAGAATCTGTGTGAGTTCATAGAGTACAAAATATATTAACATTATCTACCTAAAAGGAGAGTCAGAGGGCAAGAAACATGGGAGCACCCTGAAACACTGGAATCCCTTCACTGTCAATAAATGTGAGTAAACACATGCGAGTGGTGGGACGATAGCACCAGCATTTCAGGTTATCATGATTCCTTATGTCCAATAATCCCCTGGATGTCCAGCCTTTATCTACGAGGAAACACTAATTACCAAATACTAAACTAAACAAGTGTGTCTTCAGACTAGACTTAAAGGCTGATACTGTGCCTGAATCCGGGACATTTTCTGGAAGCCTTTATTAAGTACTTTTTTTGGACATTGACTTAATATAGAGATATTTATTTCAGAGCTATGGTCCCCTTTTTATTAAAAACTTACCACACTGTAAACAAGATACAAGTAATTGGTTTGTATTCAAAATGTAAAGTTCATTGACTTTAGAATATAACTATAAAACTTATCCATCCATTCATTTTCTTCTACTTAATCCTGGTGGCTCATAAGTCCCCTAAATCTTCAATGGGTGCAGGGCTATGAGATAAAAGTTCATTATAACATCTTCAAAGCAGTAGTTCACTCAAAAACCTGATTTATATGGCCGAGCTGTAGTCAAGCCAAGATATAATGTTACTATTATAGTAATAATAATACATTTACATACATACATACATACACATTATACTTATATAGCGCCTTTCTAGACACCCAAGGACGCTTTACAATCAACACACTCCATTTACACACACCGGTGAGAAGCGGCAGCCAATCGCGCACAGCGTACTTTCAACCGGAAGCGAACGTCCACCTGGAGGACTGCATCGAGCACTAGGGGGAATCACCCAGGACAGAGTGCCAACCATATCTGGGCAAACATACATACATACATACATTCATACACAGGGTAAATTTAGAGTATCCAATCCACCTGATCTCCATGTTTTTGGACTGTGGGAGGAAACCGGAGACCCCGGAGGAAACCCACGCAGACACGGGGAGAACATGGAAACTCCACTCAGATACAGACTCGAACCCAAGACCTCAGCGCTGAGAGCCGAATGTGCTAACCAATAAGTCACCGTGCCGGCCAATTTAATAATACATTTCAATGTCAAGCCATCAGAAAACCAGTAAACAGCATTAAGACGGAAGAAGGAAGAACATATTCTTTCAGTAAAGTGCTACACACATGGGAATTTGATCTCCACCTTTATTCCATCTGTGCAGTGAACACAGACTACTGAGCACACACACTATAGATACATACACAGTGCTGCTTGAAAGTTTGTGAACCCTTTAGAATTTTCTACATTTCTGCATAAATAAATGATGATGTTTCAGGTCATATGCAGAAATATAGAAAATTCTAAAGGGTTTACAAACTTTTATATGCCCAGAGTGGCAGGCAACCCTATTATCTGTAGTGCCTAGGCAGCAGTTAGAAGTTAAGTGCCTTGTTCAAGGGCATTTCAGCCATGTTCAGCTAGTTCAGGTCATTAAACTGGTGCCCTTTTGGTCTCACATCAGATTCTTTCAACTTTATTTCTGCCGTAACTACGTTTTAATCCAAATTAGGATATGTGATACAGGAAAAAGAAATAATGCATTGTAATATACAGTTTTATAGGAAAAGAAAGAATCTACACCCATCTTCCTGTGTCCGACACCAGATTCAAAGGATATTATTAACAGTTAGAGAGTTAAATTAAATATTAGAGAAGGCCCATCATTGGACAAGGCAGAATTAAGACAACAGCAGATCCTGCCAAATAGGATGGTGGCAGGGTTGGATCCACCCCCCCCGGGCAACAGGACCAATACCAACCTGGTGGTGGCAGGGAAGAAAGGAGGGCCATGTCGATGCACTGGCACCTGGAAATCGACAAACCAGAGACAAGAAGCTTCCTTTAAAAGGCAGGCAGTAGCTGTGATTGACCAGGAAACTGGATGAATGAGTGGCATAGTGTAGGCTGTGTAGCATATTTTTGGCAAACTGCCTTTATCTGAGCTTTGAGTTAGGGGGAAAACTACGTAAATATGACATTAGTGAAGTAATCTGGCTGCAGGTGATCATCAAGTGTATAAACATGAAGAGCTTACACCCAAGATTAATTGAAAAGCAAGTTGATTGTGGGTGCCTGAATGTTTACACAAGTTTATATGGAACTCGTAGAACAAGTTGGTGCTGTTGTGTCTAGAATTTTTCACTAAGCAACAGCAGAAACAGTTTAAAACAACCAGTCCAATCATTTCCTTAACATCACTAAAATAAATCCACCTACCCAAACTTCCTCCAGATCTTAATGAAGGTCTCACAGACTAGTGGATGTGGTTTAGGACTCAGTGTGACTTACTGCGAGCTTTAAAAATGACAAATATTCTTTTCTGTCTGCAGTTTTATTCATGTTTATAGTCCTAAATCACATTCAGTAGTCTGTGATGAGATCTGGATGAGGTTAAGACCGGCTTTGGTGACATATTTTTATATAAATGACTGTTGTAGGTGACTACTGAGTTCTGGTGCTTGTTAGGAACCAAAATTGAAAAACATAGAATATGAAATACTGGCTGATACGTTTATAAACCAGTGCTGTTTATGTTATACTTTGCTTATGAATATTCAAACAATGTAAAGGTGAAAAGTTTCTATTTCTTCCTCACAAGAACTCATTTTGTCTTGCTTTGTGAAACTCTAAGTAGCCTAAAACATAACGTAAGAGAAACACTTCAATATATATTAAACAGGCAAAAAGACATTGTAGAGTCTGATGGAGAGCGGAAGTTGATTCCACAAATGTTTTTCTTAATTTCCATGAACAGCAATAGTCCAAGCATAGAACCCTGTGGGACACCTTTATATATATATATATATATACAG
>BRDA01006715.1:10138-32724 GCA_036984385.1 Crenuchus spilurus
TAACCCCTGTGTGTGTATGTGTGTGTGTTTATATATATATATATATATATATATATATATATATATATATATATATATATATATAAATTGTTGGTTCACGTCTTGCTGGCGCATCTGTGACCAAGACAGCAAGTCTTTGGGTTTAAATATTATTGAGCCATTTTGGGGTGTTTTGGAGGAGCGAGTCAGGAAACTGTTTCTTCCACCAGCATCACGTAGTGACCTGGCCACTATCCTGCAAGAAGAATGGCTAAAAATCCCTCTGACCACTGTGCAGGACTTGTATATGTCATTCCCAAGATGAATTGATGCTGTATTGGCCGCAAAAGGAAGCCCTACACCATACTAATAAATTATTGTAGTAAAAAACCAAGTGTTTCAGTTTCATTGTCTAACCCCTGTGTGTGTATGTGTGTGTGTTTATATATATATATATATATATATATATATATATATATATATATATATAAATATATATAAATATATATATAAAGGTGTGTCCCACAGGGTTCTATGCTTGGACTATTGCTGTTCATGGGAATTAAGAAAAACACAATTAACACACAATTAAAATATCAGCCTAAAGCAGACAACTTACCTGATCAAGTGTCTTGCTTCCTCTCCATCTATACTCTCTCCTGTCTATAGCTCTACAATGACCATAGACACAGCCCAAGCTCAAATAAACAATCATCAGAATCAGAATCATTTATTGTCATTGTACAAGTACAAGTACAACGAAATGAAGGCCCCAACATTTGCATTTGCAATTGCCAGGTGGGCAGCCATTACGGCGCTCACCTTGGAAGAAATATGGAAATCATACATGAGGAGTGTGGAAATTAGAGAAAAAAACATGAAATACATGTAACATGTAAAACATGTGAAAAAAAACTCTTTGCATAGCACATATAAGAAGAAGACATGAGCTTATGAAGACGTTTGGTACAGTTCAGGAAAGGATGAGGGGGCGGGGGGCAGCCGGACCCGCACACTGCCTGCAGCAAATCAGTCTGTGCTCAAAAGTCCTCAGATGGCAATGAGGGCACAGAGTTGCCATAGAGACAACCTTGAATCACTCCAGAAAGTCCACAAAAGTCCAACTTGTTTCGGCTAACGAGGGAGGGGGAGAGAGATAGAGTCTCTGTGAAGACATTCCTCAGGTAAAACAAACATTACTGAGAGATTTTTAATCACAATAATAGCTAGAATGATTGTTTTCAAACCCATTATGTTTCAGATCATTTCACTTTCTTTAATTTATATATATTTACTTCATCAAACAAAATTCTAATTTTGACAGCCATAAGTAGCCAGAAGTATAAAGTATTGAAGTATTATTTAAATTCATTACAAACATCAGTTGTTTTTTTTACTTTTCTAAAAAAAATCCCTTCAAATGATCAGAAAATGTTTTGTGATTTTTAATGTAATAACATGCTTATTTACTGAAAAAAAACTACATTTTGATTTGTAATCCCAGAAATCAGTTTTCAGGTTGCACAGCACTAAAGGGACTTTATATATGTTCATCTCACAACTCAGATTTTTGCCACAAGAGGGTGCTCTTCAGAAGGACAGAAACTGAGTGTTCTGTCTGTTTGAGACTCAAATATCAATTAAGGATTTAAACAAATGTTGATTAGTATATGCACACTGTTGATTATTGGTTGCAGTTTTTTTTACCAATATTTGGCATTGAAATGTTCAGGTTTACTGGTCTGAAAGCAAAATATAAATGATGTAATATGGCCTTGTGAATGGTTCTAGGTGCCAATAATAATTTTCTTATCAAAACTAAAGATTGTCAAGAAACAAGTTGTATGTGATAATAACTATTAATGAAAGTCCATTTATTTGATGAGGCTTTTCTAATGGTTTTTAATGTCTTTGCTCAGCAGGGTGGACTATTTAGGTGACTACTGAGTTTTTGTGTTTGCTATCTTATAAAGAAGAAAGTAATGAATCACTGAATGTAGGTAATGGATGCTGGATTTAAGAGGTTAAATATGTATGGTTTCTATTTTAAATATAGTTGTTTTTATGTTCGCTGTGCTCCTGTGAAAGTATGTTTCAGAACATAAACACAGTTGTATAATATACTGTAAATGTTTTGAGGAAGTGCATAATTGCAGTGAGATGCCAGGAAAGTTTGTTATTAGACACCTCTTCTTGAGTCTTGTGACTTTATGCCGAGAAGAACAACATTATTCTCTCTCCATGGCTACACGAGCCGTGACTAAAAGGTCTGAGTTTGTAAAGGGCAAATTTTATATCTTACATAGAAAAATAGCTACATTATCCAAAAATACATTTATTCTTATATACTACATGTGAGTTTATAGCAGACTCTTAAAAAAGAGGGTCTTTGGTAGAGGCATTCAAAGAACCTTCTGAAAGCCTAAAGGGTTCTTTGTAAGTACGCTTTTACAGTTAAACCACATGGTTAATTTTAAATTATATGTTGTCCAACATTTATTGATTCATTTTACTATAAGCTCAATAACTTCTTGTTTGATTTTGTAATATTATTAGATTTTTCTTATTTTATTCAGGTTTTAGTTATACTTTTACTTTTATTTTAGCTACTTCTCTTTATTTATTCTTATGATTTCAGTTACTCCTAAAGGCCTGATTTTCTTTTATGCTTTTAATTATATTAATTATTTTATTCATTATCTATATTTGTGTTTTGACTGCTCATCATTTTTACTATTTTACATGGTTTGTTTAAATAGATTTTTGTTTTATATCAGATTACCGAGTTTAAATAAAGGTGACTGAATTGAATGGAATTGAATTGACTGTTGAATACAGCTCAGCATTTAACAAAATTATCCCCTCAAAATTTACCTCTAAGTTGGTAGATCTGGGACTTCATCCATCCATGTGTCACTGGATCTCAAACGTCTTGACGGATAGACCACAAGCAGTGTGGGTAGGCAAAGATGTCTCACCTACTTTCACTCTTAGCACCGGAGGCCCCCAGGGTTGTGTCCTAAGCCCCCTGCTGTAGTCACAGTACACTCACGACTGCATGGCCACTTTCAGCTCTAATACCATCTTCAAGTTTGCTGAAGACACCGTCGCATTAGGTCTGATCTCCAACAACGATGAGAGGGCCTACATTGTAAATGAATACTGAAGTCATCCAGACTATGAAGGAACACATAATGAATCATGTAGTAAACTTAAAAGTGTTAAACAAACCAAAATATGTTTTAGGTTTTAGATTCTTCAAATTAGACACACAACTGATGTCTCAAACACATTAAGAGGCAACAAATGCAAGTCATGAACTCTTGACAAGACACAGCTGTTTACTGAAAGCCATTCCAGGTGACTACCTCATAAAGCTGACTGAGAAAATGCCAAGAAAGCTGCATCTAAGCAAGAGGTGCCTACTGTGAAGAATGTCAAATATAAACATATTCTGGTTTGTTTAACACTTGTTTGTTTACTAAATAATTACATATGTGTTTATTCATAGTTTGGATGACTTTAGTATTAATGTACAATGCAGAACATTTTTAAATGAAACAACTGAATGTCCAAACGTTTAATTGGTATTTTATATAGACTCCAAAATTCAGATTTAAAATCATCACAACAGAAAGATAAACCAGAAGCAGGTTAAAACTTGACAAGGTCAGTACCATGTGAAGGACAATGTCTGACCTCTTGTGTCCAAATACAGAAACAGCAGGACTAAACCAGCTACTTATTCTATTAATCAAATATCTTTGATAAACTGAGCTGACCCTGGTTAGTCAGGCTGTAACAGAAAATAAGAGGGCACCCTCTCCTGTACACCATTTAAAGTGTGAAAGCTAAACGTTTCACTATCATTCCCTTCACCAAACTATTATTTACAACCCAAAACCCCCCAAGCCCAAACCAGTCCAGACCAACATTTGCCCAAAATGTCAACAGAGGCACCAGTCACTAGAGGGCGGAATAGCGTCACTCATCTCTACTGCTATCACTGCATCCAGTTTTCATATTGTAGTCCATTGTGTTTGCTAAGAACACTGCCAAGAATTAAAGGCCTCAGTAGTTCTCACTGCTGAACATGGCCAGTGGAGCTGATAAAATGGATATTAAAATGCCTTCTGTAGTTTTTAGCTTTTAAAAATAGGACAAGACAAGTTCACAATCTGGCACCCTGCAGACCAAGACCATCATCACTCTCCCAGCACACGTCAGCTAGTTCTGCAGTCCTGAAGCAGGTGTTCATCTTATGACGAGACAACTGCACACCTGATCAGTGTTTTAATGAGACAAAGTAATAACAATATGTTTGGCATTAAAGTGAACAGACTGGTAAACTGTCTGAACTTGCAGTATATGTCCACTAGATGTCAAAACACCAAGTGATAAAAATACTGACAGACATAAAGTTAGGCTTAAAGACAGATACAACTGGACTTAGAGACTGATAAAAATTAATCATAAAGACAGATAAAAATAGGTTTAAAGACAAAAATAGGTTTAAAGACAGATAAAATTGGGCTTATAGACTGATAAAAATTATTCATGAAGACAGATAAAAATAGGCTTAAAGACATAAAAATAAGTTTAAAGACAGATAAAATTGGGCTTAGAGACTGAAAAAAATTATTCATGAAGACGGATAAAAATAGGCTTAAAGACAGATGCAACTGGACTTAGAGACTGATCAAAATTAATCATAAAGACAGATAAAATTGGGCTTAGAGACTGATAAAAATTATTCATGAAGACAGATAAAAATAGGCTTAAAGACATAAAAATAGGTTTAAAGAGATAAAATTGGGCTTAGAGACTGATAAAAATTATTCATGAAGACAGATAAAAATAGGCTTAAAGACATAAAGTAGGTTTAAAGACAGATAAAATTGGGCTTAGAGACTGATAAAAATTAATCATAAAGACATAAAAATAGGCTTAAAGACATAAAAATAGGCTTAAAGGCATAAAAATAGGTTTAAAGACAGATAAAATTGGGCTTAGAGACTGATAAAAATGAATCATAAAGACAGATAAAAAATAGGCTTAAAGACAAATAAAAGTGGGCTTAGAGACTGAAAAATTAACCCTAAAGACAGATAAAATGAGAGGAAACAGCTAATCCTGAACTGGATCATACTTATCTGATGATGATGACATCATCGGGCTACTTCTTCCCTCCTGTGGGTTCAGTAGATGGTGTGTGTGGATGCTGCAGTCACACATTCATTTACACCTTTTAAATGGTGATGATTATGGGCTTCACCTCCACACATGTGCTTTTCAAGGGCAGCTGAGTCAGGGCTGCCTGGGTGGGGCCTGGTATGAGTCAGTCGAAGCACAGTCCTTGTACAGATGTTTGTGGACGCCCCTTCTAATGAAAGCATTTGGCTACTTTAAGCTGACACAGATGTACAAACACAGCTTGTCTAGTCCCTGTAGAGAAGTACTGCCAATAGAAAAGGACTAAACATGAATATACTGGCACCATGTCTAATGTCAGGTGGGTAGAGGGGTATGATACGCCACAACATTGAGCTGTGGAAAAGTGGAACCGTGTTCTCTGCTCCATCCAACACTTCTGGGATGAGTTGGGGATGAGGTGGTGGTGAACATCCAACATCCTGACCTCACAACCACTAATGCAGCTGAATGCAATCAAATCCTGACAGGAAAGATCCAAAATCTAGAAGAAAGTCTTTTGTGGACAGTAGAGAATCCAACAAAAGCAGAATAAACTATTTTTAAATAGCCTTGATTTTTTGAAGAAGCAATGAAAGTTTTAAATGTTAGTCGAGTTTGAACACATTCATGTTGTTTTTGGGAAGAGAACAAAATCAAGACATTTTAAATAATAACGTTTTAATTAAAAACAAACCCCCATATATATTACCTTTTAACACCAAGTTAAAAAGCAACGTGAGGCACGTTTTCAACTACAAAAACAACTAAACAGCACAGCTAAACAGGACCTAAAACATGAATCGACAGCGAGTGTCTAAATGGATAAAAGTAACTGAAATGTTTTCATCGCCAATATATAACACCTGATGAAGACACACATACATTTTGTATTTCAACTGTAATAGAGCAGCCTATAATATTCATACTAGAGTGTTGTTGCTTGTGTTGATACCTTATAATGCATAAAAGGGCATAGCAGATCACCATAAAAGAAGATATCTATTTATAAAGGTACAACTGAAATAGGTTAGCACTCTAACAACAGCTTGTTATGCTGTTCATTGTGGTAACATGTTGCTTTTTTAATCTAAGAACTGTTGAAAAGTTTTAAAAAACTTGTTTTTGTTGTTTATTTAGTTGAAAGTGTAAGTGTTAGCATGCTGCTAGGTGCTTTGGCAGCTTAGGTAGTTACTAGCATGTTGCTAGTTGTGGTTGATATGGTATTCCAGGCAGTTGCTAGGTGGTTACTGCTGAGTAATCACTGTGGTGGTCAAGTGTAACTGTGTGGTTGCTATAGTGTTTCGGGTGATTGCTAAGATGTTGCAATGTATCACTATGGCTGTTATGGTAGTTCAGGTGGTTGCAAAGGTGTCATCATCCTTGTTGTTACATAGTTTCAAGAGGTTGCTAGGTGGATACTAGAGTATTTCAATTGGTTGCTGAGATATTTCAGGTCATTGCTTTAGAATCTGCTTGTTCATTAGAGTTTCTCTGCTTGTTTCAATGAGCTACACGTGCAAAATCATAAATATAAACATACGGCATGTTTCTGTTTAGGGATAGACTTGGTAGGATTCAGTTGGTTTTCTCAGAGCTGTCCTCAGTGCTGAGAGGAAGTGTTGAGGTGTTAATGGAGGTACCAGGGTTAGTTCCTGAACACTGCAGCTCTTCTCGGATGCCGTTGAGCTCCACTAAGCCTTCGTGCAGTTGCTCGGCCACCTCTCTGATCTTGGCTGCGAATTCTGACTTGGCACCTTTCCTGAGCTCCTGCGAGTCTTTGGCCACAAAGTAGATGTCCATTCCTACGAAGAGCCCTGTGAGAACTCCGGTGGCCATGCTGGCGATCTGGACCGCTCGGGCTGCTGTGCTTCCCGCAACATTAGCAATCTGGACAACCCTCATGATCTCGTTGGCATTGATGAGAACAGCTTTGCTAGCCATGGCCCCATCTTCATAAACTCCATCAAGGCCTGGGAAGTCTCGGTTGTAGGCCTGCTTCTTTACCCTCAGCAGATTAAACTGCCGCAGGTTCTCGATGCCCTGCTTGATGAACTTCATGCACTTGCTGATGTCGGCCATCTTGCGCTGGTAGTCCTCCACAATCTGTTCCACCTTCTTGCGATCCAGAGAGTTGTTGACTGTATTGGAGATCCCGGCAGATGCGGAGGTCAGACCACCAGCTGCTGCTACCCCCAGGCCTACCGCTGTGACAATGAGTGATGTACCCATGGTAACTGGCGCCAGAGCCAGACCCGTGATGGTCACCACGCCACCCACAGCACTGGTGGAGCCACCGGTGACCTGCGCCACTTTGGTCCTCCAGTTGAAACGATCCAGACCATCAGCAATGGCCTGCAGGTCAATGACGTGCTGCCAAAGGCCTTCTGCTCGCTCGGAGAAAAGCTGATTAAATACACGGATTCCTCTCTGCACCTTCTCTGCCGTCACAGCAAACGCTCTGAAAACAGAGTCAAACTCTAATTCAGCATTATATACGACTGTCAATCCATTAACATCAAACACTATCTCAACCTGCCACCATATATCTGATGTCTGAAGCTTTTTTGATTTATACTGGAGTTACGAGGCTAATAACAAGTACAAAAAATAATGGAACTTATATCTCACCAGTTATCCTGGCACTAATGCCTAAATCACTGCAGACTCATAATATTGATTATGTTATGTTGTTATCTATAATTGTGGACTAAAGATCATGGTCAGTGAAGCAGATAAAATGGATCAAGAGTGCAGTGGTTTTAATGTTGTGGTTGTTTGGTGTATTCATCCATTAGAACCATCATACCTGGCCTCCTCTTTTTCCGTCATATCTTCCTCTTTAGGCATGTGCTCCCACTCTGAATAAAAAACATAAAAACAGGATTGACCTCATTCCCCAATGGTGTTAATAAAATAATGAATAAATGATACAGTATAACTGCCAAAATATATATTTTTCTCTTTTGCTTTTCACTTAATTTTGCTGTTGTGCAGTTTAATTAAATCATTGTTTTGGTTTGTTAGCAATGCTAAAATATATGACAATCAAGACCAAATGAAGACAGAGACCAGGACGCATTGAGTCCAGACCAAGACCTTTAATAATCAAGACCAAATGAAGACCAAGACCAGGATACGTTGAGTCAAGACCAAGACCTTTAGTAATCAAGACCAAATGAAGACCAAGATACATTGAGTCCAGACCAAGACCTTTAGTAATCAAGACCAATGAAGACCAAGACCAGGACTCATTGAGTCCAGACCAAGACCTTTAGTAATCAAGACCAAATGAAGACCAAGACCACGACGCATTGAGTCCAGACCAAGATGTTTAGTAATCAAGACCAAATGAAGACCAAGACCACGACGCATTGAGTCCAGACCAAGATGTTTAGTAATCAAGACCAAATGAAGACCAAGGCCTGGACACATGAGTCCAGGCCAAATCTTTTAAGACTTTTAGTTGTACTGTCCAAGTCAAGACAGAGACTTTTAGAAGTTCAATGTTAGTCAAAAACAAGACTTTTAATAGGTGAATCTTAAGACAAGACAGAGGCTTTGAGTAAGTGAGACCGAAGACAAGAAAAATACTTTTAGTAGTTGAGTCTGAGTCAAGACCAAGACTTTTGAAAATTGGCTCAAAGTCAAGACCAACTTTACCACTTCTGGAGAAAATGTTAAAATGCTGGACAGCTTATGTTTACTCAATCTTGAACAAAAATGGGTCCAGCAGTCACAGACCGACATTCGGCACAACAAGGAAAAAGGAACTGGAGAAGATATTCATATGTAAATAATTTAAGACTAAAACTGTCCAGACTGTGGTCTTCTCTGAGCTTCTTTATGGATGTCAAAGCTGGACAATAAAAAACAGAACAGGGAATATTGGACTTTGGTGTTGGAGATAAATGGATCCTGGACCAAATCAAAGCTCAGCTTTCACTAGAAACCAAGATAACCAAAGTAAAGATCTCTTATTTTGGACCAGTTCATTTGAGAAGACAGTTATGCTGGAGCAGTTGAATGTAAAAAATGAAAATGTCCAGCAACAAGATGGATGGATACAATCAGAGGAACGATGTCATTAAGAAGCCTGAAGACCCAAACTGAAGGCAGGATATTCTGGAGAAACCCTATCCAGATCTTACCCACTATTCGGTCACCAGGATTCAGAACCAATGGCAAAAAATGGCCAATGTGCAAAAACCACTGCAACCCTAATTTGGCTTGGTGTGCAGGTTCTATTGTTCTTTCACATGAGATGTTAATGCTGTACTGCTTTATTCAAAATGCATCACATCACTCACGTTTGACTGTGCTCCACCACTCCATCAGGCTTTTAAGATCCTGTAAAAGAAAACATAAAAAATCATAACTACATAGTCTACATACATACACTGCATAGACTTGCTTTATTTATTTACAAACCTCTTCGTCCTCCCTTTGTGCTTTCTCCAAACGAAGCTCATTCAACTGCTCAATCAGGGATTTCTTCTGGACTTCATTCTAGAGAAAGAGGGACAAAGATAAACATCCTAATGAGATGACAGGCCTATCACAATTATTACATATTATTATTATGATTACTGGTGATAATCACAGTTAATTAAAGGTTATTTAAAGGAGAAACTCAGTTATTTAGCTATTTGAACAGTAAATCAAATCCACCCCTACTAGTACTCCTTCAGAAGCCACCCCACCCCCTCTACCTTAAATGGTGCGTCTTGTTTGAATTTTCCTGTTCCACCTTAAATGGTGTGGTGGTAACATTCTAGCATCTCAGTTATTTCTTCAGATTTTCTCATTCCACCTTAAATAGCCCAGCAGTAACATTCGGGAGCTTCAGCTTCTTGTTCACACTTCTCTGTTGCACCTTAAATGTTGCAGCGGTTACATCCTTAAAGCACAGAATGGCCTTGTTTTCAGAGGGATGTGCGATATATCAGCGGTCGATAAATGGAGACACAATCATTTTCAGTGCATCTCTAGTTATTTTATAAAACAATGTTCTACAGAAGCCAACGCCTGAAGACTTCCTCAAAAGAAAACAGAGCGGAGAGAAAAGAGGAAATGAGTGAGTTTCCCAAATAAAGACGGAAGTAGTGAAAGGAAATCCCAAAGAGAAACATGTGGACTAAATGCCCAGTAAACACAACACAGTGGTCTGCTGTGATTTTAGAGAACAAACGCTTCCCTCAGAGTTCACACTCTCTCCACATTAAATACATAAACCTTGTATCTCCACTTATTGGTTATTATTATTATATTATTATATTATTATATTATTATTATAACCACAGGTGTTATTTGGGTGGTGCATCATTCTCAGTGACACCTATGTGAAAAGTGCACCTCTATGCTATGTGAAGCTGATAAAATGGACAATGAGTGTAGTTACGTAATTTTTCACCTACATCAGCTGTCAATCAGCCAACACCTGTTCTTATTGTAGAACTATATCTGCATAGCATAACAAACTCTCAATAGTCACCCAAATTACTGATGGGTATTAAGAGTTGAGAGTATTTTTTATAAACAACTGGGCTATTTAGGTGACTACTGAGTTGTTAGCATGAAAGCTCCAGTTCTAAATTAATTACGCAATATCTGGGCTCCAAACATGTCTTAGCTGATCACCTACATTTGAGGCAAATTGTGTAAATAGGATTTCTGAGTCAATTATTTCTTTTAATAAAATGTGTAGACAGATTTCAAATTGAGCTTTTTTTCTCTTTCAGTTTCAGTAAGAAGTGGAACTTTCATTGTTACAGCTGCAATCGGTCAATACAAAACCAGCTGGACACCGGCAGTAACTCCCGAGAACTAAAGAGGAAATATGATATTACACTAAGACACCAAACTTCTGTCGCCAAGCTCATCTCTCTCCCTTTCTTAGTCCATCAAACAATTATTTGAATTAATATTATATTAAAATTAATATTATACTCTCTTTTGAATCTTCTTTACTTATTCATATTCTATTTATGCATTTGTCACGTCATTCTGTTCAGTTTAAATCCTTTTCTGATGTCTACACAGTAGGTTTGTGACTTCAGTCAGAATGAAAATGCTCAAATATTGTTTTACATACACATTTAAAAGCCCCACCATTTTGATTCTTTCTGAAAAAGCAGTTATGAATTTTATGGCTTATGGATATTTGACGAGCTCTGACCTGATTGGCTCTTTCCCGGAAGGTATCACACTCGCACTGTAAAAGAACAAACAGGTGCCAGAAATGGATGCAAAATGAAACTATTGTTCAGAGAGCTGAGGAAAAGACAGGAGAAATAAGAGGAATATAACTGAGAGGAATGAGTGGAGAGCTGAGGAAAAACAGGCTGAAAGGAGAGAAGAGGTGCACGGTATGGAAGAGAAGTGTAAGAGAGAGGAGGTGAGTGAAGAGTGAAGCTGTTTTGAACTGAATGCATGGGGCTAAGAGGACATTTGGTTGGTGTATGTAAAGTTTGTGGGTGGAGTCAGGAATATGACATCCAGGTTTAGGATTCTGGAATCAGCCCATTTTCATGGCCTGGTTTGTTCATATGGAGATTTGCAGCTGATTGAGACATAATAGTGTTTGAGGTTCGTTGGTTCCATGTTTAAGCTCCTTATTAAACTATGAACACAGTTTTGTAATCTAGGACACCTTTACGATGGTTGTGTCTGATCTGTGATACCTCTGCAGGTTCCACTCCATCTGCATTCCTCCTCTGAAGCACTTTACCCTGAAATTCAACAAAAACAGGACTCGGCTCATCAAACTACACAGTAACGACATCGTTGCTAAGTAACGACTGCCAATGACAACATATATACAGATGTTCTTTTCCTATAAATATTCAATAAAAACTGTTGAATAAACTGCTGGACAGTGACATATGATGCTCAAATATGCAATTAATAATATTCATCCAGCTCTACTGAGCATACAGATGCACTTCTAATTCTACAATTACAGGCTGTAGTCCATCTGTGTCTCTGTATACTTTGTTTACCCTGTTCTTCAAAGGTCAGGACCCCCACAGAGCTGATGGTCACTGGTCCTACCTTGTTGGTCTTGTAGATGTAAAGTCAGAGACAGCAGCTCAGCAGTTTGTGTTGGTCCTTTAGTCCTGACACTGTTGGCTGGTTGGTCACTATTTTGACTCCAGCAGTGACACTGAGGTGTTTAAACATGAGCAGCTCTAACACACCACCACCACATCAGTGTCACAGAGAATGATCCGTCATTCAAATCATACGTGCTTTGCATTGAAGAACAGGGAACACAGAGAAACAGACAGACTACAGTCTGTAATGGTAGAACTACACAGTGCTCCAGTGTTTTTGAGTGGAGTTAAAGCAGGTTAACTATAAACACCTGGACAAACAAAGCAGTCTGATAAAAGCCTGATAAAGTCTGCTACCTTGGCCGTCACATGAGGCATAAACGGGTTCTTCTTTTTCTTCACTTTCTTCTTATTTGGCTTGGTGGAAACAAGCAGAATTATTCACACTCATCTCGTAATTTCACTAAAAGTGAATAATGGTCATTAAAACACTATTAAATATGTTGATGTACCAGCTTGTCTTTTTCAGTGCTTCCCTCATCGTCGTCTCTCTCTTTTTGGCCTGCTGTTTGATCCTCTCCTGTCGTTTCCACACTCTGGTCACCTTCATCCTGAGAACAGCAACAGCTTCTTATAGAGCTTATGTCTTAAGGCTAACAAACACTAGAGCTGAAGAGTCACCAACATAACCCTGTAAAAAACATCACCAAACTCAAACCACATCCAGATCTTAATGACGGTCTCTGAGGCTAGTGGATGTAATTATGGACACAAGATGACTTACTATGAACTTACAGTATGACTGAAAAATATGAAACTTGTGTAGCTGAATGATGCAAATGAGAGGGACGCTGATCTAGAATCAGTTTTAGCGATGATGAGATAAGGTCAAAACAAATCCAAGTCTAAACCACACCGACTAGTCTGTGAGACCTTCACTAAAGAAACTCACTTTTTCAGTATTTTTACAAAATCTGCAGTGCCTACCACCCCACAAACAAAACCAAGTCTAGATCAGAAAACGTAAAATCAGGCATTATTATTACCAGAGCACTCAGCTACACCCTGAAACTGAAGTTAACTTCTTATTGAAATCTCCTGTTCCACCTTAAACAGGTAAACACCTAAAAACAATGTAGTCACATTATTTTGCTGAGAAGTGTCTCATTCCACCTTAAATGCTGCAGCAGATACATTCATTCACATAAGAAATGTCCCATTCTACCTTAAATGGCCCACAAATCTCATTACTTTGCCTAAGAAGTGTCCCATTCCACCTTAAGTGGTGCAGCAGATACATTCATTCATATAAGAAATGTCCCATTTGTCTAATAAATGTCTCATTCCACCTTAAATGGTGCAGCATACATATTCATTCATCTAAGAAATGTCCCATTCCACCTTAAATGGTGCATCAGTTTAGTAGTCCTCTGTTTGGTAGGAGTTAATTTCAGCTTGGTGATCTGAGCTGATGTTAAAGACATTCAGTAGAGGTTTATAGTCTGTGTGGACTTAAAGCTGCTCTGTGTATACTGAACCTGGTTAGTGTTGGTTAGTGTTTGGTTAATGCTCGGGTTGGTGTTATGTGGTTATAATCTGGTTTAGAATGGCCACATGTGGGTTTAGAGTTTTGCTCATACATCAGAGTGGAAATAGTGCTGAGACTATGTGGACTCTCATGTATCACTACGTGGAGAGATTGTGATGAAGACAGAGCTCAATTCTGATTGGCTGGAAGCTTTGTGGAAGCTCTTAGAAGAGGGGGGTGATGTGAACAAGAATAGACACTCACACCAAAAGATCTAAACAGGAGCTGAGAAAGTTGGCGTAAAACCTTTTGATATTTTAAACAAAGAGTTTTTTAAGAGTCAACTATGTGAAAAAGGTCTAGAATAGACCTGGAGGTGGTTTGAGTATAGAATAAAGAGTAAAGATGTGCTGTACCTGGTTATATTCTCTCTCGACTGGATTGGACAGACTGAGCTGGTGAGAGATGGTGCTTCTGAGCTCCTGAACAAAAGATTAATAAAAAAATTATTAATTAATTAAATTAATTACAAAAGTTGGCTCTGATTTACTGTATGTTTACAGTGTTAGACCATCCTTTACCTCCTCTGTGGGTCTGGGGGGGATCAGAGGAGTCTCATCTGCTTTCAATTTACTGTCTGAGTCCACCTGACAAGGACACACACACACACACACACAAACCACCAGCAATCCTCATGACGCCCATATGACCTCGAATACTGAAGCCAAATAAAAACAGAAAGAGAACAAACAACTCTTTTGGGTCAGATGATCCAAAACTGGTCATTCTGTTTTTTTCTCAGCCTCAAGGGTAAGCAATGAGAAGCTGGCAGAAAGGGCAAAGCAATGTGGGCGGAGCAGGAGGCTGTGTGCTAGGCAAGCTTGACTGCAAGAAAGCATTGCGCATGTCTCTGAGAAGAGCACTCGCCCACCTACAAAACTTTCTGTGAAAAACTTCTGTGGTCACTGCAGAAGGACTGTGCAGTCAGTCAATGAAAAGAGCTCCACATTATTATTATTTATTATTATTATTATTATTATTTATTATTATTATTATTATTATTATTATTATTTTAATTATTATTTTAATTATTATTATTATTATTATTATTATTTATTTTATTTTTTTTAATTATTATTATTTATTATTATTATTATTTTTATTATAATTTTGTTTATTATTATTATTTATTATTATTATTATTTTTATTATAATTTTGTTTATTATTATTATTATTATTATTATTATTATTATTATTATTATTATTATTTATTATTATTATTTTTTAATTATTATTATTTTTTTTATTATAATTTTTTTTATTATCATTATTTAGTATTATTATTATTATTATTATTATTATTATTATTATTATGGTTATATATAAATAAATGTGTGAACTTACCGAACACGCTGGAAGCTGTGTAGGAGTCGGCCCGTTTCGATCTTCAGAGATGTTCTCCTGACATAGAAAGAAAGAAAATGTGTACACTGTACATATGTTTGTTTACTATATCTGGTCTATATTTAAATAGCAAATGAGAGGGTTCTTACTTTAGTAGTTGCTCCGTCCACTGGGTTCTGTGAATGAAAGTATGTTTTTAAAAAGCTCTACAGTTTTTGCAAAAATCTACACAAAAGAACTGCAGAATCTAGCCAATAAAAATGGCACTTTATTAAAATTGACTTCAAAATAAATCAATAAAAATTCATACATCTATAATCACTCAAAATGTACCTAAATTTTTACCCAAAAAAAATCTACTAAATATCTACGAAATTCTTTTCAAAATCTGTATCATATCAAATTCTATGCAAATTATTCCAAAATGAATCCCATAATCTACCTAAAACTATTGAGGAATACATTTTAAAAAATCAATCTACCCAAATTCTGAGCTTATATTTACAAATGAATAATCTAGAACAGGGGTCTTTAACTTCAGACACTGAATCCATTTTCTGGTTCTGGATCGTGTGAATACTGGTAGGCTTCTGAACGTAAGGTAACGGACTGGTCACCTACTGACTTACCCACCTGAGGTACCACAGATACAGGACAGGATCTGATAAAGATTCACGGTCCAGTTGCCATTTATAAAATATCTTACATGAACGTTGGTGAGAAATGTTTGAGTGAAAATAAATAAACTGAGTATTAAACCTGAGTTTAATTTTTTAATACATATGCTCCTGACTTCCTCTCGTGGCCTTTGTGTTTGGTATTATCGCCCCCTGTTGGGCTGGAGGATACTGTGGGCATTTTTGCTTTCTGGTGTGGACACAGAGGTTTTCAAAATGAAGATGAATAAAGATTTGTTACAAAATAGAAAAAGCCTGAACCTGAACCCCTCCCCTTTCCTGCAGAGCATAGAAATAAAAACAGGCGTTTATGTTTATTAAAAAAGGTTACCTGAGCGGAGGAGCTGAAGGGATTCCTGAAAATCCACCCAAACATTCCGCTCTACAGGACAAAGAGTGAGAGTCATTTACTAACCGTCCACATATCTGCACTAACGATGCTGTAAAAGATCTTCAGGAGTGGAGCCGTAACGAATCTAATAATCCATCTAATAATCCAAGCCATTTAAACCAACAATTACATATCTTAGTTTAACTCAATAGTCACCTAAACAGCCCACTCATTTCTGACAAATTACATCACTAACACTTCTCTGAAACTCACAGATTAGCTAATGTGGTTTGTAAAATAACAGGACTTACTAGGAGCTTTAATAAAATAACCAAAACGTCCTGTGGAGCTGAATGCTGTGGCAGTCATTGGTACTAATACACATTACACATATATTATGACCATCTACCTAATAGAATAGCCACCCTTAGCTTTAGTGAGGCATCCTGGCATGGACTGTTCTAAGTAATGGAAGGTATCTGTAGGCACTCGAGCCCATTCCAACTGCAGCAAAGCACTCAGGTACCATTCACCAGATTCCCCTCTGGCATCAATGGTCCATGGGGCACCACTGGTATGTCACTGGGAGGCTCAATGTACGAGACGTCTATTCTCACTTTCACTAGAACATCCCACAAAGTTAACGGTTTCTGAGATGCTACCACCACCACCACCACCACCCTTCACCTGGTACCTTATTATCATGCCCTTTGGACATCACTCAAATCATGTCCATTGCCCAAGATGATGGTTTCACACTCTGCCACAACTGACTGGTGTGCTCACTTATTTATACATGCAGTAAACCCTGTCACATGGCATCTGTGACGTCCCGGTCACAGTGCTTAGTTCATTCCAAATCAGAGGTGTTCATAATGTTCTAATATGGCTGGGAACTTAAATAATGCATCTTTATAAATGAACACAAGTCCAAACACAATACATACACTGGTTTTGTCTGGTGGATGGTCATCTCTGGCTGCTGGTTCAGGCTGAACAGGAGCATTTTCCTGCCAATAAGAAAAGACAAAGGAACGATTCTTTTGAAAAGCGAAAGTGAAAGTGACACACTGGCCAATGTGCTTGCACAGGAATTTCACTTCTACATTTAACATGAAACACACATACAGACACACACACTAGAGGGGCAATGAGCACACTTGCCCGTATCCATGGCACCCGGGGAGCAGGTGGGGGTTAGGTGCCTTGCTCAAGGGCGTTTCAGGTCTGGTCTACTTTGCTTGGGCTGCTACCCCCACGACCCGGACTCAGATAAGCGGAACGAAGATGGATGGATTGTATATATTATGTTAAATTCCCTGTAGATTTGCTTATTTTCACAACTAAATGTGTCATCTGTCCAGGGGTGTCCAAACCTTTGCATAACACTGTATTAATGAACTCCTCTCAGAGACATTTCCCATGGTCGTATGACTGTGCCCGGGCAGGATCAGCCTATTCTGCCATTAAGCTGGACGTGTTTCAGCTTGCTTCAAGAGCCTGGAGGCACCACAGTCCTCATAAACACATTCAGGCCCATTCTGATCCAGAAGACTTGTTCTGCATTTCTCTTCTACTTTGTTTCTTGAGGTCCTAACATTACAGTTTTGTGGCTTATGTATAAAAAATAATCATAATTCATGTTTATGTGATCATTTTCCAACCTCTTTACAAGGTGTAAAATAAATCCGGCTGTACATGTTACTGTACCTTTAAGACTGATATATGTAAATGATCTCTGTTCAGATTGCCCTGCAGTGGAAGACTGGGGCCAAAAATAAATCCAGGACATTTTTGTATAGACTGTTCCTACTGCTTGGGAAGGGGTTGTAATATTGGGGAAGGTCAGTCAGCGGGGGCGGGGCCCCATCGCTGTACTTTCACTTTCTCTCAGAGGCTGTTTAAGCCGAACGGTAAATTTCCTGAACCTTCAGAGGGCCGAGTCTACTTCTGAAGCTTCGTAATGTCTCATTCAAACAGCAGTCCTTGTCATTTATAATTATAACTTAAAATAACATCTTTTATATTTTCAGTAAGAATGCGTGGAGCTAAACTGCTGCCGACTCAATGGGAAGTTCCTTTTGTGACATCACAAAACCAACCAGTTCAGATTTGATCATTTTGGCAGATCAGTTTCCACATGCAAGTTCTAGTACTGAGATGTGAGTGGTATGTCTGAAAGGTTTAACAGTTTTAAAACACCCATCCATCCATCATCCATCCTGATCAGGGGCTCTGTGAGTGCCCCCCCCTTCACTGGGTGCAGGGCGGGCATTAAACATTATCTATGGCACCAATCCATTGCTAGGTACGCACATGGACAATTTAGAGTACCCAATTCACCTGACCTCCATGTTTTTGGACTGTGGGAGGAAGATGCGGAGACACAGGGAGAACATGGAAACTCCACCCAGATGGGAACTTGAACCCCAGACCTTAGTGTTTTAAGACCCAAACTGCACTGACAGAATAAACGGTACCACACAATGTAAATACAGCTTTAATGGTCCAAATGGTCCTGAAGGTCAATTGTGTTCACTACATTCATTTACAAAGGACTTGATTTGCATCTTTAACTGAAATCTTTAACTGAATCACAAACTAAAGGTACTAAAGACCTTTAGGGTTCCACACTACTGACAGGAAAAGTACTGACCCAGTACCTTCATTCTGAGGCCCTTTTAAAGTACAGCAGACATGCTGAGACTTCAGTGCACTGCTGGGGGAAATGTTTTAATTGGCATGTATGTAATCTGAATTCCTGTGGTTTTAACTCCTACCTGAGGTGCTGAGAACAACTCATGTGCACACATACACATTCATGATTTTCTGACCAGAAATCCAGTTTTCCACCTCATTTCCTCTGGGCAATCTTAAAATAATGGTTCTTCAAGTGTTCCTTAGTAAAGGCCGTGATTAGATATGGAACCTAAAGGCCCTGTTTGCATGCTTGCGTGGTGAAATGATATGCTCAGTGACACTATATCAGTTCTCAAAACTACAGTAGGAGATATTTATTATCTACTTTTAGGACTTGTGTGAAAATCTGATGATGTTTTAGGTCACATTTCTGCAGAAATATAGAACATTCTAAAGGCTTCACAAACTTTTAAGCAGCATTGTATCATATTGCCAAGAACTTGTCAATACTCAGCCCCATTGTGTACGGTTCAATTAAATCCTTTTTGAAATGGTTCTGTTGGTCCTGTTTTTGTTACAATCCCCAGCAAACTGCAAATTTCTCATAATCTCAATGTTCTGGTGGCAGCTGTGGCCCAAAGGTTAGAGAAGCAGTCCTACGACCAAAGTATTACCGGTTTGAATCCCTGAACCAGCAGGACACATCTGGAGTCCCTTGAGCAAGACGACTAACCCCCAAATGCTCCCCAGGCATGACAGATGATGGTGTCTGCAGTTTGCTTGTTTAGTTTTAAACTGGAGCTACGAGGCTAATGTAGCTAAAAACTCATGGAAGCTTAAACCGCACCAATGTGCAACTAACTACACTAGTCCCACATTTATCGCAGGGGTTACGTTCCAGACCCCCCACGATAGTGGAATTTCTGCAAAGTAGGAATGCATTATTTTAAGTCTTCATAAACCCTTCTCACACTCTTATACATAAACATTTCCCACTTTTCGTCGACGAATAAAAACAAAAACAAAAATGTCACAGAAGGACGAAAATATTGTTTTTGTCCAGTAATCCGCTTTTTAAAATAAACCTGCCGCACGTCTGAATTTCTCAAAGCACGCTAAACTCCACAGTCAGACTGGTGAAGCTTAACGACACCATGTGCTGACTTCACAGCCGCAGCTTTGACAGAACAGAAGAAGCAATTTATGGAGTAATTTCACTTTCGCTGCCACACAAAACAAAACAAAGCAAAGTTTGTGGATGTAAAATAACTGAAAAACACTACTAACCTCAAGAGGTCCTCAGTTCTCACCACCACGAGCTTTACAAAAAGGTAAGCTAGCATAGCTAATGTAGCTAGCTAGCTGTTAACTAGTTCGCTAACGGTGATGATTATGTATATCCGATATGTTTCATTTTTTATTGTTTCAGTGTATAAAGGGGAAATGTGTAATCTGTTATCATTATTTTAGGTGTTTAGGTTAAATAGATCACAAACACGTCTAACTGGAGCCATAAGACACACATACAGCCTCCGTTTCATTTTAAATACAGTCATATAACGAAACGAAGAGGAAAGGCACGTATGCCGTGGTAGTCCACATTAAGTGTAAGTTAATGTTAGCCAACAGGAGCGAGTAAAAGAACTGAGGAAAGGCCAGCACACCGGAGAAACCCAACTCTTTCCCTCTTAATCTATCCTTTATCGTTTGTGATAGAAAGCTCAGAGGGCAGACTTCTCTCTGTGTCTGTTTGTTATACTGGATATTTATGCAGATATAAATAATTTCTGGTTTTTAAGAGGCTGTGAAGGGATTGCTGTTAATGTGTGTTTAGTCATGTTGATACCAAATTGTATTTACATACATTTTGACATGTAAAAGTTAAACAAACGCAAAGTGTTTTAGAAAAAGAAAAATGGGCCAACTTTCTTCCACAATATCTGATGTCATTGTGTTATTAAATGTAACAAAAATTAAAGACTATTGTTTTATTAAAATAACAGTAAGCAGTCTAAAATAGCTCTAATTTAAAATAGTATAATTTAAAAATACAACTAAAATTAGATTAAATATTTTAAACATTTAATTGACTAAAACTAGACTAAAATGTTTTCAGTTTTCGTCAACAAAAACTAGACTAAAACTAACAATAACTACATGACTAAAATTTTACTAAAACTAAGATACATTTTAGTCAGAAGACTAAGACTAAAACTAAATCAAAATCACTTGTCAAAATTAACACTGGATCTTACTGTACAGCGTGCACTACGCATCTGTAGTAAGTACATGTACACATACTGCGCATCAAATTCCCCGCAAATTTCAAATTTTGACAGAGCTGAAATTCTCTAAAAATTATTTTACATTAATATTTATTGAAATCGCGCAAAACAGCGAGTCTACGAAGGTTGAACCGCGAAATAGAGAGGGACTACTGTACAGTCAAAACTTTAGTCCATGTTTACTGATAACAGTATATCACACAAAAACACAATTTTGTTCAGTTGTACAATCCCTGTTGTAGTCTGAATGGCAATAAAGTTCACTTTGACTTTGGCAGTGTCATCAGGTCTATTTAAGTTTACTGAACACTGTGATTTAGGCATGCAGCTAGCATCTAGCATAATGCTAACTTGTGAGGTATAAGCTTCTGTTATTTGTTAGCTACATTAGCCTTGTTGCTCCATTATAAAACTAAACCAAACTGAAGACACCGTCAACTGATAGGCTAAAGTTGTGGTATGGAATGGGTGGTGTAAATCTGATTTTTCACCAACCTTTTCATTATCTAACCTATCTTCATACCTGTTTATGTCCAGACTTCGGACTTGGTTTGGGTGATCTCCTGAACAGGTTGCTCAGCACACCTGCATTATCCTATGAAGTAAAGCAAATAGAATAAAATAAAAACAGTTACAAAAATACACAAAAAACAAGATTCTAAATGAGAAGACACTTACGCTGGTCACAGAAGGATCACCAGTTCTGACCAAAGGCTCTCGGTCAACTGAGAGACTGTCCTGTTTAGAAAAAGCATGATACAGTGAGATATTTCAAAATGTCTTGTTCACAATTAAATGATGTAAGAGTAGGGGTGCACTGAAATGAACATATTTGGCCAAAACTGAGCAAAATGAAACATTTGGTCAAATACTGAACACATTTCTTCATTTCTATAAATTAATATAAAATGTAAAGTATTTCCTGAATGAATTCGTCATTAGTCAGGAACTGATGTCTGCTTGACAAACCTCTTCATGATAGCAGCTAGAAAACAAGTCTGATGTGAACTATCAGGCTATCAAACGAAGAAGTAGAATCTGTGACTGAACATGCTTGACAAACTGTTTCTCCTAAAACTCATGTGAAACTGTCACACAGAGTAAATTGAAATAAAGGAATTTGATTTCATAGAGTCCATAAAACCATCAATGTGAACACTGGGCTCACCTTTGCTTTGCCGTTTCCAAATGTGTCATCATTGTTATTTGGCCTGTTTTTGTCTTCTGGCAACTTTTCCTGAAATACAAAAATGACTCAGTATAAAGGTTGTAAATCTTGAAAAACTCACTTTGTCAGTGTGTTTACACCTATATTCATATATCTGGTGTACCATCCAATCCACAAACTATATAAATCATTTGCCAAAGAAATGTGCCGCTCAATCTTAAATGGTGCAGTAGTTACAAACCGGATTCCAAAAAAGTTGGGACACTAAACAAATTGTGAATAAAAACTGAATGCAATGATGTGTTGATGGCAAATGTCAATATTTTAT
>BRDA01006715.1:32824-45371 GCA_036984385.1 Crenuchus spilurus
TAGAGCAGTAGTATTAGTAGAGTAGTAGTAGTAGCAGCACTATTAATAGAGCAGTAGTATTAGTAGAGTAGTAGTAGTAGTAGTAGTAGTAGTAGTAGCAGCACTATTAATAGAGCAGTAGTATTAGTAGAGTAGTAGTAGTAGCAGCACTATTAATAGAGCAGTAGTATTAGTAGAGTAGTAGTAGTAGTAGTAGTAGTAGTAGCAGTAGTATTAGTATTATTATAACTGATAAAGTTACTGCATATGTGTAAACATAATCTTTTAGCAAGAGCCTAAGAAAGTAGCAGACATGTTCAAAAAGTAGTTCTGAAAGGTATCAAGTTGAAACATTTTCTCTACTGTCAAACATGGTGGTGTTGGATCATATTTGACCCTTAAAACACAAAGGTTAACTGACAATTATTGTCAGTTCTGGAAAATGGCTAAAATATGTCCCCTTTAAGTTCCATGTCAATGTCAAACTGTACCTGTCCAGGTAAATGTCCTGCTTTGTCACTCGGGCTGGGTGAGGTTTTAAAAAATCCACTCAACATTCCCTGAAAAGGTGAAAACACCACAAAATCACACAGCACCACAGTCCACCCAGACTTTAACAACACTTTCAAAAGCATGTTCAGCATCTTAAAGCTATCAGTGTGCTAACAATGTCATGCCCTTGACTGTCTGAGCAGATTATACGAGTGGATGTAGAGAATAAAATCCTAATTTACCACCAGTTTAACTGATTCTGCTCACAAGTTAACTAGTTAACTAACTCTGGTTTTGTTTATACTTACATAGGAACAAACGGTGAAAGTTTTACAGAACTTGTACAGAATAGAAACAGACCCCAGTATACTCACCCCAGCCTGAACACACTACGCTGTCCAGATGTGTACTTTAAACAGGTTAAGAAGAGAATAATGACAGTAAACAGTGTAAACAGAGACTCTTCGCTGCCGCTCTGCTGTGTTGTTATGTGGCGTTGTACTGAGGCGCGGTGTTGACTAATAGCGCCTCTGCAGGCTGTGCACGGAATTACACCTGTCAGCTCTGAACCTCCATATACTGTAAGCTGGATATACACGTGCTTTTACCTACATCACTACTTACCTATAGTTGATACAGACAGACAGAGAGACAGACAGAGAGACAGACAGAAAGAGAAACAGATAGATAGATAGATAGATAGATAGATAGATAGATAGATAGATAGATAGATAGATAGATAGATAGATAGATAGATAGAGTGAGGAAAATAAGTATTTGAACACCCTGCGAATTTGCAAGTACTCCCACTTACAAATCATGGAGGGGTCTGAAATGTTCATCTTAGGTGCATGTCCACTGTGAGAGACATAATCTAAAAGAAAATTCGGAAATCAAAATGTATGATTTTTTAATAATTTATTTGTGTGTTACTGCTGTAAATCAGTATCGCTGCATGTTCCCAATATAATGTTTGCATATACGTTTATATACCCTGATTTTCCACAGTCTGGTAATGTCTTTAACCATTTACGTTTAATGTTTGTTAGTGACATGTTTAGTTTTGCTGATGGGACATAAAACCGCAGTGAAAAGGCACAGGGTGAGGCAGGGCAGTACTCTGCCGCACTGAAGGGGGGCGTACGTGAGCCAACTGAGGGTGCAAAGCAAATGCCGCTTTCTCTCGCTGCTGTGATTGTAACATTTTTTCTTGTTTTTACGTACCTTTAATATGTACCTTACGTGTGTGTGAGTGTGTGTGTGTGTGTGTGTGTGTGTGTGTGTGTGTGAAGAACGCTGATGAGATACAAAATAACCAGTAGCCAATTGAATAAGCTCCCCTTTTGGGTTTATATATTTGTAAATCCGACTCTAAAGGAATCAGTGCCTCACCAACCATGAACCTCACCGCACGTCACTGTTGTAAATAAGTATTTGAACACCTGCCAATCAGCAAACATTCTGGCCCTCAAAGACCTGTTAGTTCGCCTCTAAAAAGTCCACCTCCACTCCACTTATTATTCTAAATTAGAAGCACCTGTTTGAGGTTGATAGCTGCTTAAAGACACCTGCCCACCCCACACAATCAGTAAGACTCCAACTACTAACATGGCTAAGACCAAAGAGCTGTCCAAAGACTAAACATGACTGTCAATCTCCCTCTGACTGGGGCTCCATGCAAGATCTCACCTCGTGGTACATCAATGATCCTAAAAAAGGTGAGGAATCAGCCCAGAACTACACAGAAGGAGCTGGTCAATGACCTGAAGAGAGCTGGCACCACTGTCTCCAAGGTTACTGTGGGTAATACACTAAGACGTCATGGTTTAAAGTCATGCATGGCAAGGAAGGTTCCCCTGCTTAAGTTTGCCCATGACCATTTGGATGATCCAGAGGAGTCATGGGAGAAAGTGCTGTGGTCAGATGAGACCAAAATAGAACTTTTTGGTCTTAATTCCACTCGCCGTGTTTGGAGGACGAAGAATGATGAGTACCACCCCAAAAACACCATCTGTACTGTGAAGCATGGGGGTGGAAGCATCAGCAGATGTGGGGCTCGGTCTTCCAACATGACAATGACCCAAATCACACAGCCAGTATAACCTGGATTTCCCCTTCCCTGCCTGCCTGCCTGCCCGGTGTTGGTAGAGTACTGCTTTTCCCTCCTGAGGTGTCGGACGGTTTGCCAGAATTTCTTTGAGGCCGACCAATAGTCCTCCTCCATGGCCTCACCAAACTCCTCCCAGCTCCGAGTTTTTACTTCTGCTACTGCCCGAGCTGCGGCACGCCTGGCCTGCTGATACCTATCGGCTGCCTCAGGAGTCCCAGAGGCCAACATGGCCCAATAAGACTCCTTCTTCAGCTTGACGGCATCCATTACCTCCGGTGTCCACCACTGGGTTTAGGGGTTGCCGCCACGACAGGCACCAGTGACCTTGCGGCCACAACTCCGTACAGCAGCATCAGCGATGGAGACAGAGAACATGGTCCACTCAGACTCCATGTCTCTCGGAAGTTGGTAGAAGCTCTCCCGGAGGTGGCAGTTGTAAACCTCCCTGACAGAGTGCTCGGTAAGATGTTCCCAGCAGACCCTTACAGTACGTTTGGGCCTTCCAGGTTTGTCCAGCTTCCTCCTCTGCCAGCGGATCCAACTTACCACCAGGTAGTGATCAGTTGACAGCTCAGCCCCTCTCTTCACCCGAGTGTCCAAGACATAGGGCCGAAGATCAGATGAAACAACAACAAAGTCGATTATCAACCTCCGACGTAAGGTGTCCTGGTGCCATGTGCACTTGTGGACAATCCCTATGCTCGAACATGGTGTTCGTTATGGACAAACCATGACTAGCACAGAAGTCCAATAACAAAACACTACTCTGGTTCAGATTGTGGAGGCCGTTCCTCCCAATCACGCCTTTCCAGGTGTCACTGTCATTGCCCACATGAGCGTTGAAATCCCCCAGTAGAAAAAATGGAGTCCCCTGTTGGAGCACTTCTCAGTACCCCTCCCAGGGACTCCAAGAAGACTGGATACTCTGTGCTGCCGTTTGGCCCATAGGCACAAACAACAGCCAAAGCCCTGTCCCCAACCCGAAGGCAAAGACAGGCAACCCTCTCATTCACCGAGGTAAACTCCAACACACAGCGGCTAAGCTGGGGAGCTATGAGCACACTCACACTAGCCCGCCGCCATTCACCATGAGCAACTCCAGAGAAATGAAGAGTCCAGCCCCTCTCAAGGAGCTGGGTTCCGGAGCCCATGCTGCGCGTGGAGGTGAGCCCAACTATATCTAGCTGGTACTTCTCAGCCTCCCGCACAAGCTCAGGCTCTTTTCCCCCTAGCGTGGTGACATTCCATGTCCCAACAGCTAGCTGGTCTGTCCGAGGATCAGGCCCCCGAGGTCCCCGCCTTTGGCTGCCACCTAATCCACACTGCACCGGCCCCTTACGGTGAACCCACAGGAGGTCGGGCCCACGTCGCCAGTTCGGGCTGGGCCCGGCCGGGCCCTGTGGGCAAAGGCCCGGCCACCAGGCGCTCGCATACGAGCCCCAACCTCGGGCCTGGCTCCAGGGTGGGGCCCCGGCTGCGCCGTGCCTGGCGACGTCACTGTTTTTTTTTATGTTACTTGCATAAGGGTTTTTGTGAACTGCTCTTTGTCTGGCCTGTCACCTAAGACCTGTTTGCCATGGGAGACCCTACCAGGGGCATAATGCCCCAGACAACATAGCCCCTAGGATCATTCAAGCATGCAAACCCCTCCACCGCTATAAGGTGGCAGTTCAAGGAGGGCTACCAAACACATTGGGGAGAAAATCAGGTAAAAATTTGAAAAAAGAAATTAGGACCTAAATATATTGGTCCTTTTAGTATAAGAAAAAAATTAATGATGTTTTATATCAGCTGAATGTAACTTCTAGTTACAGACTGTCTAATGCTTTTCATGTCTCCCTTTAAAAATCGGGTGTTACAGATCCCTTGATTGAAGAGCTGCCTGAGGCTTTGCATTCACAATGGCTTTTTGGTAAGTACGTTCACCTCTCAGCACTGAGGTTTTGGGTTCAAGCCCCCATCTGGGTGGAGTTTCCATGTTGTCCCCATGTCTGTGTCAATTTCCTTCCTTCAAACATCCAAAAACATGGAGATGAGATGAATTGACTACTCTTAATGATCCTGGTGTTTCATTGAATGTGTATGTCTGTGTATGAATGTATTTGCCCAGATATGGTTAGTCAAGGGTGATCAACTAGTGCTCAATGCTGTCTTCAGGGTGGATGGTTGCTTCCAGTTAAAAGTATGCTGTGAATAACTGCCTGATTCTCACCAGTGAGTGTGGTTGAGTTTTGATTTTGTTAATTGTAAGCATCCTCGAGTTTGAGAAAGGTGATATATAAGTGTAACATTCATAAACTAGTATAAATACTAGTGATGTTGCATTGTCATCAACATGACACCTTTGAACAGCAGTCCTTTGTGTTTCGTTTAAATTTTAGACTTCAGCTCTTCAGGGAGCTGAAAACTGATTAAAATAAACTAGTAGAGAAAGTGTTGATAAGACATTGGGGCCAACAGAAGTTTGAAAATAAACAAAATGTGGATCATTTTTGACTCACCCTCATAAAAGCTCTACATTTTTAGTGTTTAGCAGTAACCTGGAAGCATGTGTTATTATATGTGACCCCGCCAGGGAAAACCAGGCCAAAGTCACTGGGCAACTTAATGAGATATTGTGTCAATATCACGTCACTCACATTAGCGACAAAGGTTAGTCACTCAGTATTATTGCTGTAAATGAAAGATAACAGTCTCAGATATCTATCGGAGTTCATATTTTGATCAAAAACAAAACTTAAATTCACAAAAAAGTTGTTTTGAAAAAAAATAAATGACTTTGACCTGGTTTTCCCTGGCGGGGTCACATATTACTAATGAAACACACTTTCTGATCATTTAAATGATTCATTTACAAAAATATCAATGGAAAATTGTAAAAAAGGTTGAAGAGTGTAAAAGTACATACATGGTTACTTTGAGAGGAGTCAATTCAATTTCAAATCCATTATGGACTCATTGACAGTCTACACCAGTGATGGCTGGTGATAAATATTGTAGGTGGGGCTGTTTGCCACAGTCATTCCAATATTATATAACACAAACTGCAGGATTGCAGACCTCTGTAAAAAAGTCACTAATTAGCTCAGCGGGCTAAGGTGCTGACACTATGATGAGAGGATTGCAAGTTCAAATCCTGTTCTTGCTGTTTGCCATCAACAGCCGGTGCCCAAGAGAGCAAAATTGGCAGTGCTCTCTCTGGGCAGGCAGATGGTGCTCTCACTCTCCCTATAACTCACATATTGCAATGTCCACAGGCTCAGGTGTCTACTGATTGGTCCATTCGAAACTAGAGACCCTGCACTTTCCTCTGAGCACATTGGTTACCCAGGGATGGTGTATCAAGCTTTAGTTCGAAAAGAGGCAGTGGCTGTATCGCATGCAACAGAGGAGGCTTGTACATATCTTCACCCTCCTAGAGTCAGGGACAGTGCAAAGTGATGGAGAGAGCCACTAATGGATTGGGTTAATTGGCGACTACCACATTAGGAAAGGGTGAAAATTGGCAAAATTTATAAAAATTAAGTCACTAATTATTTAATGGACAGTAAAAAATCAGCAGACTAATAGTTAATTAAAACTGTCATTAGATGTAAATGTGTAAAGATATAAGATACATTGTTAGATGCATTATTAGATTACCAGCTGAGTCTGGTTCAGAAACATATACAATAAAATGTGCAAAATTACTATTAATACTAAATATTAATCACTCTGGATAAGAATGTCTGCCAAATGCTGTAAATGTAAATATTAGACATCTCTACAGTCTGTATTACATGTTAACAGTGGTGGACAGCAACAAAGTACATTTTTTGAGTATTTTTACTTTAATTGAGTATTTATTTTTTGGTGAATTTATGACTTTCACTACATTTCAAAGACAAATATTGTACTTCAGACGGACAAAGCATTGTTGACAAGGAACGAACAAGATATGAGTATATCTCGTCAATATCCGTGCTCATGCTGAAGGAAAACTGACTCGTCCTCATTGGGTGACTGACTATCTTCATGATCTGCGATTGGCCAGTCACACAGAGCACCTGCCCCAGTTGCCAGGTTCACAGCTTTCACGCCAAATTGGGATTGTTTGAAAATCCAGTCGCGGGTGAAAATTAAGGGGTGGTGGGGTGCTTTTTTTGGGCTACTTTTAAAAATGACCGTGACCACCAAAAAACAATAAAAAAGTGAGTGTTGCCTTGGATGTTACGTCAACACGGCGGCAAACATGTACAAGTCGATATTAAGGAAGATTGATTACAACAATAAGAACAAGGAGAACATAACTACAACTAAAGGAAGGCAGTCATATAAAAAGTTTGAAATTTGAGCTTAAGTGAAATTAAATAACAGATGGAAAGAACTGTCCAAAAGTTCATAGTAGCTCTCCATTTAACCAGAGATCACAAGATGATGAAAAAAAATGTTAACAAAGAGGATCAGAGGAGGGAAGATAGTTCAGGAGGGCCAAGAACAGAAATGAGTAAGTAAAAGTCTGTTGTTGTTTTTTTTATTATATTACTATTAAATGTTCTTGACTGGGATATAAAACTTATAAAAGCACTAATAAAACACTCATGTTACCATATTATTAATGACTTTAAGATACATAGCAATACTGATAATTCCCTTATAAACAAAATATTAAGTCGTACACTCATAGTTGTTTTGCCATTCACTTCAAACGTGTGACAGACATATATTTTGGGCTAGTTTAATCTTCTGAATGGCGGGTTTTAGACTCTTTAGGCTGGATATTTTTGTTGGACCTGGCAACCCTGTCTGCAGCCACTCTGGCACACACACAGACAGTGACTGACTGATGTCTCTGTGCTTGGCTTTGCGCTCACTGCTCTGTTCATTACTCCTTAGGTTTTCTTCAGCTCGCCTCTATTTCAGTTTGTATGTTACTTAAAGTTACTTGGTGAACTGGTTTTGTAACGTACGCTTTGCCTTTGACAAAACGTAGCTGAAAACGGCTCGTGTGGCGTCGGTCACTGCCTCCACTCTGGTCGGGTTTTGTCTTTACCGTCTGCTTTCTCTTATTTTGGCTGGTGATATAAAATCAGTTGGAAAACTTTGCTCATACTGAACGCTGTGCTTTTGAGAAGAATACAGTGAACAAGGCTGACATATAAACAATACATATAGCAACTTCTAATCAATCCATATCAATTTCAGACTTAAAATAATGTACAGATTAAAGCCACTTCAGTTTAAACCACACCTAATTCTGGTTTAGGCCCCGTCTACTCTGAGTACAGATAAGGACAAAGATACAGATAGTGGTGTACTCGCTCATCCCGACTTAAGCTTTACAGGTGGTGTAGACTTTTTGTTGCAGAGTGGTTCTACATGTCAATACATCATCAGGTGGTTTCAGCAAGTTAGAAGGTTCTGTAGAAGCACTCAAAACAATACAGCAATGTACTGATATTAGAAAATATAATTTGCACTTTTGAATGTTTGAGTATTTTTAAATGCATGTACTTATGAATACTTAAGTATTTTCAAAAGTAAGTACTTCAGTACTTTTACTTAAGTAAACCATTGACTGAGCAACTTTTACTTGTAGTTGAGTAAGTTTTGACCATGATTATCAATACTTTTACTTAAGTACTAGAGTTGAGTACTTTGTCCACCACTGCATGTTAATAATGTCAGATGTTCCTTAAACCACTGTCTGACTCTGCTGTGGTAATAAATGAAACTCCTATAGGCAACAGAGTGGAGGACTCTCTGATTGGCTAAATTTCTGTTGCTATGCACATATCTTGTGTCAGCAGGTCAGTGATTGGCTGATCTTTAGTTCTGCCTTGATATTTCTATCCAATCAGAAGAGAGAGAGAACAAAACAGGAAGCTAATTTACCCCAATATATTTTTATGTCATGTTATTGTGCATGTTTCAAACATACATACCTAAAATACATAGGTACTGATTATATTAAAATGTTTATTTAAAAAATGAAAAATGATTTCCACCATGGATGGGATGCCTTAGCGTCCTCTATTGGCCAGCACCAGTTCTGGATGAGATTCAGACATACCTCGCTCCGCGTACCAAGGGTGCAATATTTGACAGAGCTACAGTACTCTGAATTGCGTTTAGCCTTTAGCCAGCTAACTGCTAATGCTACATGAATTTGAGCAGCATGAAAACTGAAGTCCTTAACAAATGTAGTATCAGTTGAAACACGTAGCATTAGAACCGATTAAACTCAGAAAGTTTAATGTCTAAGTAGAACATCATTAACACATGAAGGCTGTACTATGTGAAAGTAACCTTCACACAAGGTGAGTTTTTAACAAGTGAAGAAATCCCTTGGTCTTTCTACTTCTTAAAGGCACAGATAAACAGCACCACCTAGTGGAGCAAGCAAGTAAGTCATTTACACTGAGTAAATAAACTGTTCATCTTACAAAATGTCAGTCTGTTCTACATGAAAAACCTTTTTAGTAAATACAAAATACAATCATATGCTTTGAAGAAAAAATGCCTTTTATTAATTATATATTTTACACACACAGTTCACTTCACATCACAATCTTTAACTTTAATCTTTAACACTGTAATCTTTAACACCTGCACTGTGAAAATAACAGGTTAGTGCATCAGCTGAAGCCATGTACAGAAAAGCTCATTTTACAGTGGAAAGAGCAGATGACCACTGAAGCTGTTGCGTTTATTTCCATCTGTGTAGACTCTGCGGTTCTCGTAAAGCTGCACATACACCTGATCTCCTTTCGCCAGCAGGAGGGAGGCAGAGTTCCCAGAAGTGTCCTCAGTGTCAACTCCTGGAGCATTATCAGTGGCACTAACTACTATCATGTTGTTTTTCTTCAGGCATACACCTGTTGGAGACTGAGTAGCAGGACCAATTGGATGGAAGAGTGTAAAGGTGAAGTGATAAACTCCTCGCAGTGGAGCAGTGAAGATACCTGTAAATCAGAGCTTAGTGTTACATTTCTCACACAACTCAGAGTTCAGCATAGTGCTACAAACACAAGAGCCAGCACTTAAAGTCATAATTTGGTAAAGCATCTCACAGTCACATTGTTTCATAATGCTTATTGGTGAAGTAGAAGCTTCCATTACTTTTAGGCTGTAACAGTGTAAAAGATCCAGATTAAAACTAAAGTAGCAGTTTGAATTCAGGCCACTTCAGGCTGAATACATTGTGTTGACTATGAGATCAACCCAAGACCCTTTTACCAAAGCAATGGGTGCTAAGCAAGCAGTATTTATTTGGAACAAGGAAGTGTTCCCCACATTCTTCAAAAAGATATTCATTTGGACACCCCCGAAATTAGCTTAGGCCATGTTATATCTCCATCCATCATCTTCAACTTATCTGTTTCTGGGTCACAGGGGTAACAACCTAAACAATGTAGACCAGGTGTCGCTCTCAACAGCCACCTCATCTAGCTCATATCAGAAGATTTCAAGGCGTTTCCAGTCTAGCCAAGAGATATAATGCCTGAAATAATGAACTGAACTGGCTTCTCTCGACATGAAGGAGCAGCGGCTCTACTCTGAGCATTCCCTGGATGTCTGAACTCTTCACCCTGTCTCTAAGGAGAGCCAGACACCTTATGAAGAACACTCATTTCACCTGCTTGTTTTAGCAATCTCATTCTTTTGGTAATTACCCAAAGTGCATGACCATAGGTGAGGGTTGAAACGTAAACTGAATGGTAAACAGAGAGCTTTGCCTTCTGGTTCAGCTCTCTCATCTGCAAAACAGACGAGTACAGAGCCTGCTTCACTGTGGATGCTGAACTGATCTGACTGTTGATCTCCCACTCCCTCTTACCCTCACTTGTAAATAAAACCCTGACACACTTAAACTCTTCCACTTGAGGCAAAGACATCCTCCTAACCTGAAGAGAGCAATCCACTTTTTACGGCTGAGTACCATGGTCTCAGATTTGGAGGTACTGATTCTCATCCCTCATTCTCATCCCAACTGCTTCACATGCAAACAGGTCCAGTGAAAGCTGGAGGTCCTGGTTTGATGAAACCAGAACCACATCATCTGCAACAAGCAGATATGGAATCCTGAGATCACCAAACTGGACACCTTCCACCACTTGGCTATGGCAAGATATTCTGCCCATAAAAATTATGAACAGAATTAGTGACAAAGGGCAGCCCTGGCAGAGTCCAACCACAACTGGAAACCAGTCTGACTTTCTGACGGCAATGTGTACCAAGCTCCTGCTTATATAGGGACTGGATAGCCCTTTGCAAAGAGCCCAGTACCCCATATTAACAGAGTATCCCCCACAGGATACCTCAAGGTACACAGTCGAATACCTTCTCCAAATCCACAAAACACAAATAGATTGGGTGAGCAAACTCCCATGCACCCTCTAGGATCCTATCAAGGGTATAGGGCTGGTTCAGTGTTCCACGACTAGGACGGAACCTACATTGTTCCTCCTGAATCAGAGATTCAACTATCAGTCAGACTATCTTCTCCAGTACCCCTGAATAAACTTTACCGGGGAAGCTGAGAAGTGTGATCTCCCTATATTTGGAACACACCCTCAGGTCCACTTTCTTAAAAATGGGGATTACCATACCCATCTGCCCCTTATGTCCATGCAATGTTGCAAATATGTGTCAACCAAGACAGCCCTGCAACATCCAGAGCCTTGAGAAACCCAGGGCGGATCTCATCCACCCCTGGGGCCCTGCCACAGAGGAGATTTTTTTTTTACTACCTTGGCCTGAGTGATGACAGAGTCACCCCCAAGGTCCCCAGATTCTGCTTCTTCTCATGAAAACATGCCGGTGGGATTCAAAAGGTCCTCAAAATATTCCTTCCTACAGACAATGATGTCTCCAGTCGAGGTCAAAAAATCTCTACCAGCACTGTAGATAGTGTTGGTGGTTTTCCTCTCCTGAGCCACCAGACCATTTGCCAGAATCTTTGAGGAGCCATCCAATAGTTATTTTCCATGGCATCACCAAACTCTTCCCACATTTGTGTTTTTGTCTTAGAAACAGCCAAAGCTGCAGCTCGCTTGGGCCTTCTGTATTCATCAGCTGCCTCTGTAGTCCCACAAGACAACCAGGCCATATAGGACTCTTTCTTGAGTTTGACAGCTGAACACACCTGGGGTGCAGGTACAGGGGTTGCCACCCTGACAAGCACCAACCACCTTGCAGCCACGACTCCAATCAGTTGCCTCAACAATGGAAGCCCGGAACACAGCCCATTCAGACTCTAGGTCCCCTGCTTCCCACAAAATGTGGTCGAAGCTCTGCCAAATGTGGGAGTTGAAATCTGTCTGACAGGTCCCTCTGCCAAATGTTCCCCAGCAAATCTTCACTACACATTTGGGCCTGCCTGTCTGGCATCCTCCCCTGCCATCTGATCTAACTCACCACCTGGTGGTGATCGGTTGACAGCTCAGCCCCTCTATTCACCTGAGTGTCCAAGACACATGGCTGCAAGTCCAACGATATGATTATAAAGTCAATCATTGAACTTTGGCCTAGGGTGTCCTGGTGCCACATGCCACATGTGCTTGAAGATGGTAGTTATGGATAAATTGTGACAAGCACAGAAATCCAGTAACTGAACACCACTCAGGTTCAGGTCGGGGAGGCCGTTCTTCCCAATCACACCTCTGCAGGTCACACTGTCATTGCCCACATCAGTGTTGAAGTCCCCCAGCAGAACATTTGAGTCCCCATGGGAAGTGTTTTCCATCACCCCCTCGAAGGACACTAAGAAGGCTGGGTATTCTGAACTGCTGTTCAATGCATAAGCACATAGTCAGAACCCATCCCCCAACCTGAAGGCATCTGAAAGCTACTCTCTCATCTACTAGGGAAAAGCCTCACACACAGGCACCAAGCTGGGGCAATATGAGCAATCCTACTGCTGTCCAATGCCTCTCATCTTGGACAACTCTAGAGTGAAAAAGTGTCCAGCCCCTTTCAAGGAAA
>BRDA01006716.1:0-27514 GCA_036984385.1 Crenuchus spilurus
TCTTCCCACACCATGCTGTCACACGAACGATACGGTCACAATTACATGTATATGGAAAGAGCAGATGTTATGCCTCCTCTCCTCTAAGTGCTTGCCTAAGTGCTTGTGGTCTCCACCCACAGTCTTGCTTTCTTCACTCTCTTCTCACTCTACTGCCTCATATCCTGGTGCAAAGCAGTCCTCTGAGAACTTTTACTTTAATACAGGATTAACACATTAGACAGCAACGCATACTCTCACTTTTGAGACTCTGCCAGCTTGTGATCTCAGCAAATTTTATTTTGTATTCACATATGCACCATTGCCACCCAATGGTGTCCTGGGTTTGGGAAAGAAAGTGTAATGTCCTGCCCTGGGACTCACCGCTACCCTGACCAGGATTAAGCACATAAGATCATTGATGGACAGACACAATTGCCTCAACACTACCCTCTAATGGTATCTTTTGGGATTACTGAAAGCAGGTTATTAAAGATAAACCTTGTGTCAGTAGTACATTAAATTACATTACATTACATTTAGCGGATGCTTTTATCCAAAGCGACTTACAATAGTATAAAAAGTACAAATGCAGAAAAATACTAAAGTTAAATAATTAACATTCCGATAAAGAATGCTGAGTGCATATCAGTACTCATGGGAAGTAGTTGGGATCACTAGAGCAGGTGCTCTTTGAAGAGCTCGGATTTTAGGAGTTTCTTGAAACCAGTGAGGGACACCTCTGCTCTAGTGGTGGTAGGCAGCTTGTTCCACGATACCTTGATAGTAGATACCTTGGGCTTCACATGGACACCTAGTTGTTATGAAATTCAGTTTTTAAACAGTAAATGACATCGGCCACTACTTGCCTGTCAGTAGAAGGTCCAGCTTTACAACCTTCTAGATTGTCCTCAAATCCCTGTTGCCAATGGCCTTAGCTAGCTAGCATTTAAGTCACAGTGAAGCATAGATGTCTATTTATAAGGTAAAGGCACATATTTACCTGCCTAACCTTAAGCTTTTTTGTGTTCCAGAGATACTCCCTACAGTGTCTGAGGACTGGATACCAGATATGACCCAAGAATCTGCTCTCCCAGACTGCAATGCAGAAAGATCTGGAGTTTGCAACTTCAGTGGACCTTGGGCCCCGACTTACCCTAGCGACAACAGCAATAATGATAACATAACCACCACCTCCAGCAACCAGTCGCAGCCCACTATCCTCTTCCCATCTCTGCCCATGTTTGTGCCACTATATTCTGATTGGAACAGTGCCATGGCAGCCTGGGGTTTAGCATGGGAAGCACACATTTACGGCCTGGGCACTGTGTTTTGCCTGATCTCTCTGGCCTCCGCCCTCAACCTTCTCTGTCTGCCCCTGTGCTGCCCGTCGGGTTGTGGCTACTTCGCTCTGGTCAGCCTCTTCCTGCTGGCTGCGGGCTGCACAAGAGCTTTTGCCCTGCTCTATGATGCTTATGGATACCAGGACCGCATGGCCTCCACTGAGGCATTGCTGCTATTATATGAAGCTCCATTCCCCTGCATGACAGCAGCCTTTGGTCTGGTTTTCCTCCTGTTGTCAATGCGCTCCCGCATGCAGCTGTCCTACTCTGCCTTCCAGAGGCCCTGTTTCCTAGCCTGTCTGGTTTTGCTGCACTTTGCAGCTGCCTTCGGCCCAGTCACTCTACTCCGCGTTGACCAGCAGGGGGCATCACTCTGCCTGTTCCTTTCCCTTATCTCCCGAGGTGCCTTTGTGGCCTTAGCAACTTTCTTATCTGTTGCTTACTTTGTGTTCTACTGCTATGTACGTGCTGACTCCAAGCACATTTATCACCTGAACAATACTTCGCCAACACCAGCAGAACGCTATAACCGCTGCCCCTTTGCAGAAAGCCAAGACTGGGACAGAGCTGCAGTGGCAGTATTCCTTTCTGCCATCTTTTCTTTGGTTTGTGCTGGTCTTCAGCTCTATGCCATGCTGCATGCACTGGGTGTTGCTGGGGGAGCGGAGGTCTTTCGGCCCTGGCCATGGTGGGCATTCCAGCTGAGCTGCCGAGTATGCGAGGCCATCATCTGTCTTACGCTAGCCTTAGTTGTGTCTCAACCCATTTACTGTTCTGAGCACATCCCACAGCCTGGCAGCTGTTGGATGGAACTCTTAGCTGCCAAGTCACCCATCATTCCTGGGAGCTATCAGTGGACCCTGACACAGCAGGAGAAGCTGGCTATCTGTGACCCTATTGGACATGGCGAGATAGAATGTTTGCCCCTTTACACACTCATGGATGACCGCATGGGAAGCCTCAATGGACTGGATCTCTTATATCACAGTAATCGTGCTCTTGCATATCGAGATTTGGACCTGGATCTACCGGAAACCCTGCCAAACACCGGAGCTCCATCAGTGGGCTCCTCCTGCACCAGTGATTCCACAGCAGACCTGCGTCCCCCATCTCCCATCAACCTACGTCGCAGCATTGATGAAGCATTGTTCAGTGAATCACTGTTCCCAATGAGCCTCTTCAGTCCTATGAGGCCCTTCACTTCCAGTGACCACTCCTTGGAGGGCAGGGACACATGTTCTAGCAGTGATCAAACCCTCAGAAACACCCATCCATCCGACCCAGGCTTGTACCGGACCTCTTCCTGCTTGGAGGTGTTACCTCAAGACCCTCTTCCTGTTCAAGCTCAGCAGGAGGCACCTTCTCTCTGCTTCCCACCTTCCCCATCTCCCTCCATGACATCCTCCAGCTGTTCATCTCCAGAACGCTGGAGAGGCAGTTCCAGCTCTTGCTCCCTCTACAGGCCATCTCTGGCAAGCTCTTCTCTGGTGCTCTGCTCCAGCCCAGTGGGACACAACCCTCCTCCATCTACCATTATTGGTAGCTCTGGATGCACTGCCACAACTGGCCCTTTGGAAGCCAGCCAGCAAAGACATTACAGGACTCCAAACTCTCAAGAAAGTTTAGACCAGCAGTCTGAGCTTGATCAATCCGTGCAAGAAGAGTTTATCAGTGTCTGCAGACAGATAGATGCTCTCAGCGTCTGCAGCGAGACTATTGATCTGTAAAGAAAGCACTAATATAAAGCACACACAAAGCACAGACCCATATGATGGCCATGAACTGTGTAAGATTTTGATGATTGAGTGGTTTGATGATGTCTGTCACTAAGGTGCTGAAGATGAGCTTGTCTGCTCCAGATTTTTGGGTCATCCGGTGAGATGAAAATGGGCTGTTTGATAAGAATTTACCCACAAGTGGCTACTTTTATGGGACTATTCCATTTGATAACTAAGTGCCATCAGCTTCCAAAAGCTATAAACGTTTTTGTAGAATATTTGATTATTGGCCACTTAAATTTGTACACTTTTATGAATTTTCTCAAGTAATTTAAAAGTGGCATTTGTACAATACCTGATTCTGTCAATATGAATACTACTGTGAGTGAAAAGACTACTGACTACCATACTGTAATACATGTAATTCTATCTGTAATAGAGAAAATGTTAGATATTCACTATATTTAACACTTAAAATAAATATCTCTAGACATTACCTTCTTGCTTTAGGAATTCAGTTGTACAGTTCATTATTTTAAGGCAAATATATGTGACCAAATTTTGTGAGGTTTGAGGATTACAGGTTTAGACAACTAGTCCCATTTCTTCTGAGGGACATTATACTGCCAGTGCAGCTCCCTCTGCTGGTAGCTTTAGATTTTAAACATTGAATAAATAAATAAAACATTTTAAGCTTTTCTGTAGCATCAAGTTAACCAAGCACTTGAGTGACTGCCATTCATCTTTCTGATTTCAAACATTTGATTAAAAAGAAATACAGTAATTTATTTATCTGTGAGGTCTCAAGCCATTGCTTCCATGCATTTAAAAATAAAAGCAATTAACTTTTTTTTGTACATTTTGCATGGTTTGGTTTATCCTGCAACCTGGTTACACTGGTGAAATTAAAATTTAGATAAATTCTGAGCAAGAAATAAGATTCTATTTTGCATTCAAACACAAAGTACAGACAATTATTTCATTTTATTTCTTCAACAATGGCATAAACAACCTCAGTTGGGTATACTGCAGTAAACAAAGCTGAGTTCAGTTGTAGGGACTTCTAACAGTGGTCAAAACACACTAACCAACAACATCCAGTTATGTAAAGGATGTATATTTTGCTTACAACTTGCATCACTGTTGACTTGTAGCTGGCTGTGTAGTTGTCAGACGGTACTTTACAGTATAGTATGCATTAAAGACAGATTTCCAATCATGAACCACAAAGTCCAAAACCCAGATAATCCACAAAACATGGTACATTTCATAAACATCATCCGAATTCCATCTTTAATTCTGATGAAAACATTAAGCTATACGGACAGAGCAGAAGGGTGTAGCAAGTGGTGCTTTTTGGGTCAAGCTGATCTGAGCATTCTTCACTTCTGTTGCTTCAAGGCATAAAGACCATTTTTTCAGGTAAAGCGGCAAGGGATAATCCGACAGCAGGAACGCACGTAAACTTTGCTGGGGGTCTTGATTGCTCAACAGTGCTGAAAACATTTATTTTGGCTTTAGTAAAGGGTAAAATAATATCACAAAAATGCAAATGCACTTGGCAGTATGTACGTCGTAAAAAGTGAAGTATAAATATAGCCACATTATGGCTTAAAAAAACAGCATGCATATCAAAACCCTTAACGCAAGTTTAGCACCCAGAGTCACACTTGCATTTACGAAAAGAAAAAAGAAAACAAAAAAATCATTTTAGTTCAAATTCCAGTCAAGAATGACCAATACTTAGTAACTGACATCACTGCTCCATACCAGTCCCACCATTTTGGTCCAATTATGGTCAAGTGAAGTGTTAAGGAACTTCAACAGCAACAGAAAACAGCACTGATTAAAGTTAGGCAGGATTTGACATCCATCATTTCCAGTTCCTGGGCTGGAAACACCGGCTGGTGGAGAAAGGAGTACAGTAGTTGTCTTCACCTAGTTGAAATAGCTCGTCACTAGTAATATAATGGATGTTCAATCGTCACAGGAAATGGAAACTAAATGTAACATACACCTCTTCACAGATTCACAAAATTCTTGAGGATAAATCAAACTACATAAATGATTGGTTGGACAGTTTTAGAGCACTTGATTTTTGGAGAGTGGTTGACGGTGTCTGTTCTGAAGGTTTAGTTATGGACTTGGCTGATAGAGGCAGATTCTGCTGCAGGGTAAAAACAGACAGCATATCACAGCTGAGGTCAGAAAGACTTTACTGTCTAGTACCTCTACTGTCCCACTGTACCTCCACTCTACAACCATACGTGATCAAACACGATGAGGACAAGCTGTCTCAGGCCTTTTTGGTAAACCCTGATACTCCATGAGTGCAAATTGTTTTCCTTTTTAATCTTTTCGTTAGGGTTGGCTGTTTATTTCATTAGGAACGGTTGTGTCGACAGTACCCCTCTCCCCTTCCTCATCTCACTCTGAGGGATAGTGCAGGATGGTAGGGCAGGGCACATAGTGTGGCAAATAGGGTGTTAGTTTGGGGCTGTCAGTTGGTCAGAAGTGTTTGGTCTCTGCCGAGGTCAGAGAATCCAGCCTCTGCTTCTCCATGTTCCTCTACTTCAGTAAAGTCGTTTTTCATACCTATGGAATAAATAAATAAATAAATAAAATAATAATAATAATAAATTAAATCAAATTTAAACACTGAAACAGCGTACCCAGACCAGACACTACAATCACACGTCAACCTGATCCATTCAAATGTTTAAGGTCACCCAGAATTTTCCATAACACCAAGCTTCTACTTCAGAAGAAATTTCTCAAATTATTTAAGAATCTATAACAAAACTCAAATGCTGCTGTTCCAAATACTCTTCTTTAAAAGAAGGGCGAGAGAGGACAGGATCACTGCTTTTTAGTTGAGTTATTGTGTCTCCCACAACAGTGAGCTTAGACTTTAGTACAGATGTTTACTCTCTGCCAGAAGATAAGCACATTTTGCACAAGGCACCACGTGATACCCTAAAAAAAAGGACCGTAATCCATAAACAACCTTAATAAACACTGTGCAAGCATTTTTAACTACAGGTGCTGGTCATAAAATTAGAATATCATGAAAAAATTGATTTATTTCAGTAATTCAGTTCAAAAAGTGAAACTTGTATATTATATTCATTCATTACACACAGACTGATATTTCAAAAGGCTTATTTCTTTTCATTTTGATTATAAATACAATGAAGATCCCAAATTCAGTATCTCAGAAAATTAGAATATTACCTAAGACCAATACAAAAAAAAGGATTTTTAGAAATGTTGGCCAACTGAAAAGTATGAACATGTACAGCGCTCAGTATATATTCGGGGCTCCTTTGGCCTGGATTACTGCAGCAGTGCGACGTGGCATGGAGTCGATCAGTCTGTGGCACTGCTCAGGTGTTATGAGAGCCCAGGTTGTTCTGATAGTGGCCTTCAGCTCTGAATTGTTGGGTCTGGTGTATCACATCTTCCTCTTCACAATAGCCCATAGACTTTCTATGGGATTAAGGTCAGGTGAGTTTGCTGGCCAATTAAGAACAGGGATACCATGGCCCTTAAAGTAGGTACTGGTGGCTTTGGTACTGTGTGCAGGTGCCAAGTCTTTGAAAAAGGTTCAAAATACTGAAGCACTACTGCCAAGTCAAAGCACATCTTCAACATATTCTTACATCCAATAATCCAACTGTACAAAACGAGAGGTAGACTTCTGGTTCACCAAACTTGGACACCAAAACTATAAAGCAGTGACACTGTCCTGCTTCACCCTTTACCACAGAAAAGTAAATGCTGCTCCTCCATGTGTATTTTATCAGTTTCCAAAAAGAAAAAGATTTTTTTTTATGAAATAAAAAAAGTGTGCACGTTCAATCTTAAATTAAATTAAATCTGTGTTAGTGAGCACTTCGCCTTTGCAGAGATAATCCAGCCCTCGCAGGTGTGGCATATCAAGATGCTGATTAGCATTCCTTCAACAGTTGCTTTTGCTTCTCTTAAATGGAAAATAACACTTCTCTAATTACAGCCCAACAAAGATATATGGACAGAAAATCTGCTTTACAAATCTGAGCATTCCGGTTTGTTTATTATTTTGTGTATGGCTTGGATAGCTAGTTATACATGCTATGGTGCACTGGCACTCTTTACTCACGAGTGAAGGCCATGCACTCCTCCTTCCACTTGTGCAGACATGGTCCTCTTCTCAAACTTCAGTTCACCAGAGTACATCATTGAGCTATAGAGTAAACACACACTCCGTAAGCAACTACCAAAGCAGGCTAACAAACTCACCACCTTGCTAATTAAACAGCAGAACAGCCTCTTATTGATGTAGGGTTTATTTCAAGGTCCTATAACTTACACAATGATAGCAAGCCAAGGTCATTTGCCATTTTTGATATATTGATGAAGAAACCTCCAACAATCTCTACTTATGTGAAATTTTCAATGGCCCAATGCTAGCAAAACTCACCGTAGCATGGAAAGACTCTTCGCTCCAATATCCTGGCAGCCATGTTGGATACCAGCGATGAGATAGGGTACAAATTTGTGGATGGAGCCTTTGTCCTGCACAGAGCCCGACACTCCCTGAGCCACCTTCACTTTATCTCCCTCGCTGCCAGCCAATCAGACCGAGAGAAGCAATCCAGAGCCAAGTGAAAAAGTACAAATCAAAATCACTCATTCTAGACACGTTTTAAAAACAAGGCACTGTTGGAACATGGCGGGTCCTTTTTCAAGAAATGAAAACGTACAAGAACAATAATCTATGCACACACACACCTGAAGTAGCGTTTCTGGCTGCTGGTGCTCTTCTCCATGGCATCCAGAGAACCCATCCCTCTGTACTTCTTCAGTCTCACGCCATCAGAGAAGAAATACTCACCAGGGGCCTCTGTGGTTGCAGCCAGCAAGGATCCCATCATAACTAAGGATGAGAAAAGATCAATGAAGGCCATTAGATATTTTGACGCAGGCAGAAAAAGAAAGGACTAGCTGTGTGTCAGTAATAGATATACATAAACTAAATGGAATTAAATCAGGCCTAATATGTTTGAGTTTGCCAAAAGTCGAGAAAGATATTTGCATTTAATTTTGCAATGAATATACATTACTGACATTAAAATGCAGGTTAATGGTAGGCTTCATACATGTAGTCATGTACTCTATTTTTGAATCACATAGTGGAAAACTATTAAGAGCAATCAATATTTAGGGGTAGAACACAGTGCATCACCATATACTGTATTGTTACTTTGAGGACTACATATTACCGTATTTTCCGGACTATAAGTCGCTACGAAGTACAAGTCGCACCACCCATAAAATGCATATTAAGAAGAAAAAAACATAAAAGTCACACTGGAGTATAAGTCGCATTTTTGGAGGAAATTTATTTCATAAAGTCTTAACACCAAGCACAGACATGTCATTTTGAAAAGTAATTTAAAATAAAAATAGAATAGAGGCAACAACAGGCTGAATAACTGAACAGTATGCTTACGTTACTGACACAACTGAGAATGTGACTGGTATGTTAACATAACATATTAAGATTTATTCAGAAAACCAGAGCATATATAATATGCTAAAAAGTTTACTAAACCATCCGTGTAACTCCAAATAACTCAAATCCAATGAAATCTTCATCCTTAGTGTCACTTTTAAACAACTCCGCTAACTCCGGAGGTAGAAGATGCGGCGCTTCTTCTTCTACGTCGCTTACATCAGACTCATCCTCATTTGCAATACGGGCCTAGAGCGCCCTCTTGCGGTTTAGTGTGAAAATAACAGGTAAAATGATATACCGGTAATAATGTATTACGGTAAAAATTTCACACATAAGTCGCACCATCGGCCAAACTAAAAAAAAAAAAAAACCGCGACTTATAGTCCGGAAAATACGGTAACTAAAAGTTAGTTTAAGATTTCTGCACTATAAAGCAGTTATATACTGCAGTAGTATCAGGGTTCTTGCAGGTTTCAGTGAGTTAAATTTAAGCCCTTTTATGACCATTCTCAGTGAAATTTAAGACCAACATGACAAATTGCCACAAACATTCTATTGATCCCAGATATTCTCAAAACATTTTATTATTAATTCAGTTACAGAAAATGATTAATTTCATTCAATATTATAACAAATTAAAAATTGTAGCACAAACATAACGCCATATCCAATAACACTGGGATAAGTTGCTAGATTTGTCGCTAGTCGCTTTAAGAAAAAAAGTTTGAAAACTCGCTAAATATAGCGACGGAAACTGCAAACAGTGTTAGCATGCAGTTATCATGGGATTTGTAGTTCCCACACCAGTAGCCCACCCCAGAAACACAGAACTACATTTACACTGATGCATTTAGTCGACGTTAGCAGAAGTTTGCAAAATTAACTTCCGATTAGACCATGCCTCTCTGGAATTTAAAGTAAAAATTTAAGACTTTAATAAAATTTAAAGTGAGACCGTTTTTAAGACTTTTGAAGGCCTTAAAATTAAAAAAAAATGTTTTGAATTTTAGACTTTTTATGACCCCGCAGGAACCCTGTAGTATATATATAATGAACTGATTCAAGTATTAACATCTAAATTTTTTTCAATCACTCCTTCAAAAAAATAATTTTATAGAAGCATTGTCTAGTACTGACCAAACACAGTAATGCATGTAGTCATTTCTTAATTAAATGACCAGTTAGAGACATAAGTGAACACCTGTGGATGCTCCCAGTGACAGAGCCTTCACAATGTGGCCCACAGTCTGTATTCCTCCATCTGCGATGACTGGCACACCAAACCGTCTTGCATACTCTGCCACCTTGTACACCGAGGTGCCCTGAGGCCTTCCACATGCCATAACTAAACAAAAGAGGGACATAAAGAAACAAGAAGTTTAAGAACTTTAAAACCTTTCAACTCTTATGATGGTGGTTTGCATATATTTAACAATCCATTCTTGACAGAACAGAAAATTAACAACAGTCCTTCAGGCCAGCTCACCGCTGTAGAATGTAATTATTTGGTATATTTCAAATAATTTTTTTTTTGCACTAACCCAAAAAAGGCTAAATTAAACAGTCAGGCCCAAACACAGCTTTCAGTGTAAACTGTTGTGCCTGATACGTATGCAATGCTGGCAGTTTTCAGTTGCAGTGGGTAAGCACTGGTAAGTAGTACAAATGCAGAGTCATATTTATGTGCTGAGAAAAGCTTCATCCTGACCTTCCTGAGTGATACAGATGGAGCCGCAGCCCATGCCAACTCTGAGAGCGTCCACTCCAGCATCAATCAGATTCTTTCCTTGTGCCGCAGTCACCACTACACACAGACACACAACAGAGTAAGTAATCCTCTCTCTAGCAGGACTTGCATTAACATTGGTAGCATGAAGAGTTGCTCACCATTCCCTCCCACCACCTGCAGATCAGGATATTTCTGTTTGATGTAGTGGATCATGTTGATCTGATATACAGAGTTGCCTTGTGAGGAATCCTTAAAGAATAAAAAAAAAAAAAAAACATTAAAACAGCAGAAATAAGACAGATCAACTACAAGAACACAGCTATACAGCAAACAAAACTATCTGCTTTGTAAACACATTCAGATGACAATTTTTTTATTCCTCAAAATAGCCATATTATACAGTAAAATAAGAGATTTTTTTATGGACCTCAGTTTTAGAACTCACTAGAACCACCATGTCTACTCCAGACTGCGTGAGCAGATCCAACCGGTACTTGTCGTCCTCACGGGTGCCGATGGCAGCACCACACAGCAGCTGCTTCCGCGAGTCTTTGGAAGCTAAAGGGTAGTCCCTGTTCTTTTTCAGGTCAGTGCGAGCAATTATAGCCACCAGCTCATCATTGTCATTGACTATGGGCAGTTTACCTGAAGCCAGGATAAAAAAAAAAACAAAAAACAAAACACAAATGAGATGTTACTTGTACTTAACACATGCAGTCAGGTTCACATTATAACCTTCCACGAGTGAAATGAACATGAAAAAATGAACCTTTATTGTCATTGTACAATTGCACAACGAGATTGGGTTACATCCCCCCCTCCCCCTTGGTGCAATTAAGAATTAAAACAAGAACTAAAAAGAGCATTTAAAAATAAATAAACAAACATTTAAAAGCACTAAAACTTTGTTATAAATTATTATCTATGTTATCCTATGTACACAATCCACAACTGCAGCATCAATTATTGCACAATGTTTACTTTTAGCAGCATCAGTTATTGCACTGAACCCGTTTAAACAAAACCAGATCTGCCGGATCTGCTAACCCTGAATACACTCCCATATTATTACACATTAGCAGGGTCACACCTTCAATTTCTACTACTGGAACTAATAATTAAAAAAGCGGGCGTCATTTGTATGAGCACTGTGAACTTGATTGTAGCAGATCAGGTGAGCGGTGTGGTTTGGGAGTGGAGTGAAGTGATTCTGGGTGCAGCAAGGAGCACCGTGTTCTTTCTCACGCTCCAAAATTACTCCGATAACACTCCGGTGCAACATGTCATACTGAAGTCTGAAGCCTAACACTCTGCCAAAGCTAGTATTTATAAAAGTAAAATTAGCAGTAGGTTCTTCAAAAATGTTTTTAAATAGATGAAAAAACTGATGAAACATTTTTTTCATTAGCCATTTGTTGGTTTTAATCCAGAAAGGGTTCCTAGACAGTAAGCAAACAAAAGTTTAAATCAAAAGAGCTTATAAATTACTGATGATTTTGCTTATGCTGAATAAAGGCCTCTTAAAATATTTATTTTTATTTATTAGATGTCAGATGTTCCAAATTACTTCAATACACTGCAGGAATGAAAGATGTGGAACCGACATGGAGCGTTCTATTGCGTGCACAGGGAGCGAGTCTGGAGCACGCCCAAAGTGATGTGGGGGTAATGTGAATATGTGAGTGGTGGATGAGCAGTGCGCAGAAAACCTGGATTCAATGGAGTGCAGTCATGCCCTTCTAGCCCTTCACAAAACAAGTAACTAACAAAAGGTCCAAATATAAACAAAATCATTCATTTCCTAAATAACCCAAATAATGATTTAAAGCTATACAGAAGGGGTCCCGGCTTTATGCCCCACGTCACTGTCTGGAGCGATTAAAACGACGTATTGAACAGTGAGCTAGAATTACGGCTACTCCACAGCCTTCCAATGCTCCGGTTTGTACCCTCAGTCGTTACCAGGATGTCTAGTCCCTCACCTTTTTTGCTGCGCTGCAGAATGTCATTGGCCTCTTTGAGAGTGACACCAGCTGGAGCTACCACCAACTCTTCTCTTCTAGTCATAGCCTACAGGAAAGGCAACAGTTATTTCTTATACAACATTTTACACGACCTTAAATTTTTCCCATTTTTTAATAGACTATTCGAACTACCACATGTTTGAATGGGGATAAAGCTGAGGGACTGGTTATGGTGCTATGCATCTGGAGTACAAGTATTAGTTTGTACTAGCACTAGCATGTCCAAAAGCAACCCAAACTGCATTATTCACATCCAAGAGAACACACAAAACAATACCACTGCAGTGTATGACCACCAAATACAAAAAGAGACCCGGTCATGGCTACTGAGCACTACTGAAAGGGTGAAAGATTCTTAGCACTATAACATCCTGTATTTACAACACACGCACCTCCTCCAGAGGTTTGTTATGATCCTTCTCAGACAGGAAGTCAATGTCTCTTGACGTGACGATGCCCACCAGCTTGCTTCCCATTTTGCCCGTCTCGGTGATGGGGATTCCAGAAAAGCCGTGCCGTACCTTCGCATTGAACACGTCACCGACTGTGAGGCGAGGACTCATCACCACTGGGTCCGTGATGAAGCCCTGCTCAAACCTCTACACATACACATGTTTACATACAAGTGAGTACACATCCCCTTCACAGACAGACATACATATGACAATTAGTCAATCAGCTTTTTGGATTCACATCCATGATGGGGTATGAAGCGTGATGAAACTCTAAACTAATTCAATATTTTTGCAGGTAGAGTGAGCTGTGCATTACCAAAACATGATGATACATCACAGCTATAGATTTCCTAACAGGGAAATTCACACACAGGAAGTGACTGTAGGCAGTGGACTGAGGACACTCAGACAGTGCGTGTGTATACTGAATGTTTATAGGTGCTATATGAATTAAATTGTAAGAGATGTTTGTACTAATAATGCACATTCTAATCATTTCACAGTTAAATAAAACTTGTTACAAATCGCATATCGTCAATTCTGTAAAGTCTGATACTAGGTGTGTGAAATTACAGAAAATTTCCTTTGGATTTGGCAAGGCCACAGTTCTCCAAGTCAGTCACCGAGAACTGATTAAGCAACCGTACCTTCACTTTGCGAACCTCGTTGGCCTGAAATTCCGGGGTGCAGTTATGGTGAATGATGCCGATCCCACCCATGAGCTGGAGAACAAATCCGCAAATATTTACTTTAAAAAAAGATCCAAGTCTGACCAAATTGGATAAAATTGTTTGATAAAGTCCAAACCTACAGCCATTGCAATCGCCATTGACGACTCCGTAACGGTGTCCATCGGGGATGAGATGAGTGGAGTTTTCAGCGTGATCTTTCTGGTCAGGGCTGAGGTCAAGTCCTACAGATACACAAAGGAAACTTATCAGTAAGACACAAATCACAGTAGGCTGATGTAATAAAAGACCACTTCTTAAAAAAAGGTTTTAGAAATGCCCTAAAAAGGTTTGTCATTGTGGTGCATTCCTTTGCTCTGTTCCTAAATATTTGACTACAGTAAAGGAGCTGCTGCTTTCAAATTGTTTAAAACACGATGAGAAGAAAAACGAGGCATTGACATGGCAGAACCTGCCATTTTCTTAATAGTTCACTTCCTGCATAGTTCATTCTCTGTGGGTTTAGTAGCCAAAAGAGTACAATTGAGGTTTAACCACCAGAGGGCAGTACTGAATGAGTTTTTGGAGGTAAACATATTCTAAAATGACAACTTGCAGCCGCCTGCAGCTAAATGTCTACACCACAGCGCTGAGCTGGCATGTAAATATTATGTGCAGGTGTGTTTTCATGCCCATCCTCTTTTGTAATAGCTTGGTGCTCAGATTGGATGACTCTACTGTGTGACGAGCATACAGCAGGACACATTTACAGGGGTTCCTAAATGACCTGGCATGCACAAAAGGTGGCGGTATTTGCATTCTAATCAACAGATGGTGCCCTGACATCCAGGACCTCTCCTAATCTTGCTCAGCAAATCTGGAACTGCCAAAGATCAAACACCTGCTCTTTTATTTACAGAGGCAAGTCTCATTTTTAACAGAGCTGCTGAAACAACAAGAACATCCTTTGCTGGGAATGAAGTAAAATGAACATTCGGCTAATGTTTCCTCACAAAAACAGAACCGCATCTCTTGGTGACCTTCACAGAGATACCGTGTCAGGCATGAGAAACGCTTCACCTGCTCTGATAAGTCTAGAAATAAAGACTCTCACTATTTGTCTGACTTCTGGAGTTCCCAAACCAGGACAGTATAGTCTCAAAGAGTAAGAGGAAGTGACGGTCAGATGATGCAAGACAACCAAAAAGTGACTCCATAACACTAAACATAATGCAGCCATACTGCTGATATATGTCAAGGTTTAGAACTTTACAGCAGGAATGTGTGTTTCCTGTTAATTTATTTTGTTACATTGTTATATTTTCTACTTCTTTGTAGGGCACATAGAGTACTTTATTTTGTTATTAAAAAACAAAAAAAATTAGACATTTTTACCTCTTCTGGGCAGGGGAATCAAAATGTAAATTTACTAAGTTTAGTTCCAGTGAAATCTTTAACTCTGTATTGGAGTAATTTCCATTCTGTGTTCCTGTATATTATGTTCTGGCAATAAACATTTTAATATTTTAAATAGTAACATTTCATTTATTTAGTCTGATGTTTTTAGAAAGATGTTATTTTAAAACTATGACTGTTAGAAAATTTTACATCGTGATAATTATCGAGACTGATCATTATAGAAAAAATTAGTGATAAAATTTGGCCACATCGTCCAGCTCTACTCTAAATAACGTTTTTATAATATTGTAAGCTGTACAGACCCATTTTAACGAGGTTTTCATTGTTGGAGCACTTTGCAGTAACTAGATACCACCAATTAAAGCACTTTAAGAGCCTAATCAACCTGTGAAATTATACGATCTCCGGACTGCAATTATTTTAGATAATCACAATTATTTAAGCTGACCACGGGTGTCTTTCACGGTCATATGTTGATTTTGCGGCGCAGAGAAAGTGAGTTATGAAGTAAACAAAGCATTTTTTATTAAAATGTCATGCCATGGAATAAAAGAAAGTGTTGGTGTTAAAGCTTTAGAAGGCAACAGTGAGTAATTTGTTTATTTGAGCTTCAGTCTGTGGTCAGGTCGTGGGCAGTCACAGAGAAGGAGGAGGACAGCAGATCTCATCTCGTTCTTTAGTGGTTGCACACACTGAGCAAAAATAGTTAAACTGTTATTCTACTATTTAAATGGAAATTTATCATCAGCTAAAATTTCAAGACCCCGACAGGCCTTCTCAGAAACCCAAGAACAACCGAATGCTGTATTTTGATGAACAGCTCATCACATTTCCTCAGCAGCCCTTCTGAGTAAACACAGTGGTAGTGCTCAGTAGCTCTCTGGGAAAGACTAGAGAGATAGGCAGGAGAAAGATAAATAAATGCATGAATAAATAAAATGACAGTGGGTGTGAGTGCGTAAGTGAAAGTATGAGTGAGCATTCATGCGAGACAGTTCACGGCAAGTACTCGACAGACATAAACACCCTCCAGACTCACGCTGATCTAAATATACAGGACACAGACAGACGACAGTCGGCCGCTTAACTGAAAACAACCATTACAAAAATAAAGCGAGCTGACGGGAGAGGGAGGGACTCACCACTTCGTCTGAGGTGAAGTCAATAAAGCCAGGCAGAATCAGGAAATCACTGCAAGACACACAGAGAACAAGTTCAGGTTACACTGCCACCATATTGACATAGCTATGATATTAAACACCCATTTGCAGAGCAAACTCAATACGAGCATTTTTATGCTCTTCACCCCTTTTAAACCCAATAATCAAATGCTGCAGTTCAGCATTGGAGGTGGCTTCCTGTTAATTTTCTATACATCCGAATCAGTGTTGCCTCAAATAGTCCTTACATATGCTGATAACATTAATTCACAAATTATTATATTCCATGCACCTACATACAAATTAACAGCAGAGTTTTGAAACGCAAAAATGTAAGACCATAATTGACATCTTTTATTTAAAAAAAAAACTGACCAAAGGTTCAATATTATTTATTCACTTTGTTCAGGGAAACTAGAAATTAATGCACCAATATGGTTTCCTTATACAGATAAAAATAATCTGCTTACTCTTCTGATAATACATACTGTGGCTTGCAAAATTCATACACAGACCCCTTGAACTTTTTCACATTGTTACCTTACAACCACAAACTTAAATGTATTTTATTGAGTTTTTAAGTGATAGACCAACAAAGTACCACATAATTGTGAAGTGGAATGAAAATGATGCATGGTTTTCCAAATTTTAATCAAATATAAAATTAAAAGTGTGATGTGCAAAAGTATCTATCTACATATACACACACACACACACACCTGTTCTGTGAAGGCCTCAGTGGTTTGTTAGAGAACACTAGTGAACAAACAGCATCATGAAGACCAAGGAGCTCAGCAGACAGCTCAGAGATAAAGTTGTGGAGAAGTTTAAAGCAGGGTTAGGTTATAAAAACATATCCCAAGCTTTGAGCATCCCAAGGAGCTCTGTTCAATCAACCATCCAGAAATGAAAAAATCAATAAAACACATTTAAGTTTGTGATTATAAGGTGATAAAATGTGAAAATGTTCAAGGGGTATTAATACTTTTGCAAGCCACTGTAACTGCTTGTAGGAGAGATGCACCAAAATTAAAATTTTTAGCTAAAACTTAAAATGAAACTTTTGGCCAAAGGCCAAATACCAAAACAGTTTTTCGCAGTGTTTAAGTTTGCCACATTTTACACTACTCCATAAATTATAAAAGCTAAAGGTGTTCGTTTTGAAAAGAAAAAGAATTACTTTAACTGCAATTTTAAAATATTTAACCATTTTTTAGCATCCCAGTAGACATAAAACAGCACCATAAGACAGTAATAAAGTAATAAAGCACAGTAATACACAAACCAGGACAGACGGACAGTGTAATAGGTATCAGATCAGATCGATCCATCCTCATATTGACAAACATTTTTATGCTCTACATTGTGCGGTGGAACAGCACCTCTTCTACCTCAGAGAGCAGAAGATGTTTGGGATGGATCCCCGCATCCTCAGAACCTTTTACTCAGGTGCTATGGAGAGCATGTTAACAGGATCCATCACCAGCGGGTATGAACTGCATTGCGAACAAGCGAAAAGCTCTGCAAAGGGTGGTGCGGGCAGCCCAGCACATCACCGGGGTTCAACTGCCAAACCTCCTGGACTTACACACCAGCCGCTGACTGAGGAAGACCAGGAGGATTTGAAGACTCCACCCCTCCAAGCATCTGTCTGTTCTCTCAGCTGCCGAGTGGCAGAAGGTACAGAAGCATAAAGTCCAGAACCAGCCAATTCTAGACAGCTTCTTTCCCCAGACCAACAGGCTACTGAACAGACAGTAGTGCTGTTATCTTAAATCATCATGTTCCCTATAGACTAACTAAGCCACATCCATACTCCTATCACAGCTCACCAAACATTAAGTCCAGCACATCCACACACAGAGTGACACCTGTACATTCACCAATCCCAATATATTTATTTAACTTAATTTATTATTTTATTTAATTAAATTAAGTACATTAATCATTTATTTATTTTATTTAATTAATTAATAATTTTTAATTATTTAATTATTTTATTTTCTATCATATTATGTATATTATTACAGTGTTATGTATATTATACATAGCACTGGTGCCTAGTAATGTGTAAATCACAGTTTATTGTATATAATTTACAAATTATAACCTGTGAAGCACTGCAGGGACTATGCACCTAAGATTTTCACTTATGTGTGTAAGGTGACGTGACCATGAACTTGATTTGAATGTGCATTCATTCATTCTTCATACTTCTTGACTTGCTTTCAATGACATCAGTCTCGCTCTGGCCCTGTGCGCTCTTACTTAGTGGTAACCTTTTGGCTGCACTGCCTGAATGCTCCAAATGATATTAAGAACCCCAGGCTAGTACAATCAGTAAACATTCTTAATTTTATATTTAAGAACATCGAATGGGGACAGCAGCTTAGAAGCCCAAATATTCCCATCCCCCAATTCTCTCTTTCTGAAGACTTGCTCTAAATTTCCAATCTGTCTAGGAACTTTGAAAGACATGTCAAAAGCCACAGGAAGAGGAATATTCACTAATGTTCTTGCGCATATATACAGGTATATTTCTGAGGAGACAGATCCAACGTATACCAGATACGTTTGGCCCCATTCATATATGTCACCAACATGAATCCTGGGTGATGTGATAAGTGGACTACAATGAGTCTCAAAAATATTGCAAACCATTCATTCATTACAAATTTGGAGATGGTCACCTTACACATTTGCAGTGTGAACATTAAATTATCTCAACGTGTTCCCAAATGCAGCAAAGTGCCACCAACTGTCGGTGCCCTATTTTTCAACTACTCTTCCATTCATTGACGAGCTGAGCCAACAGACCACTTTTTAAAGCTCAAAGTCTAATACATACTAAACTACACTGACTGGTCTAGGACACCTTAATTAAGATCTGGATGTGGTTTGACTGGGTTGAGCGGCATTTTGATGAACAAATGAATGAGCAATTTAGGTTCTGGGATTAGTTAGCAATGTTATCCTTGAGCTCCGGTTCTAAACTATAGAAACAAAATTTGGACTCCAAGCCATGTTTACTGATCACATTTTGGGTAGGAGGACCAATGGGCCGATAGGATTTCTGTGCTTTAAGAATCTAAAGCTAGGGCCCCCAAGTGGTTCAGCAGGCTAAGACGCTGACACTATGTCCAGAGGATCGCGAGTTCGAATCCCGGTCATGCTGTTTGCCATCAACAGCCGGGGCCCAAGAGAGCAAAATTGGCAGTGCCCTCTCTGGGCGGTAGATGGCGCTCTCTCTCCCCAATCACTCACACATTGCAGAGTACACTGGCTCGGGCGTCTACTGATTCGTCCAATTGAAACTAGAGACCCTGCACTTTTCATCCTCCGTTGGTTCCCCAGTGACAGTATGTCAAGCGGTAGCTTGAAAAGAGGCGGTGGCTGTATTGCACGCAATGGAGGAGGCTTGTGAATGTCTTCACCCTCCTAGAGTCAGGGACGGTGCAAATGGGCTGGGTTAATTGGCGACTACCACATTGGGAAAGGAAGAAAATTGGCAAAAAATTATATATAAAAAAAAATAAAAAATCTAAAGCTGACTAGCTGATTTAGTATTGTATATTGTGCTCTAAAAATCACAATCCTGACTGCTACTTGTGACACTTCAACAACATAAGAGCATCTTGTGATTTGCCCTCATCTTTCATCCTGAAGAGGTGTTTAACACAAGAAAGATTTTTGAAGTACAAACAGGAGGACGACTGGCAACCTGGCTCTTACGGTGATTTAATTGACCTTGCACACTCTGAAAGGCAGTCAGGAACATTTCTTCAGGGGGAGGGGAAAGAAAACAACATGTTGCTTATTAGCAGGCCAGAACAGTGATGAGACCAGGTGCATCCAAGCCAAGGGGCCAGAACAGTGATGAGGCTATGTAGGTCTAGCTACGCTCAAGATCTGAATGCATCCAAAAAGGTACATTCCTCATTGACGTGATACCAACCCTCACCATCCTCCTAAAATCCACAGGAATGTACAGTATAAATTCAACAGGCCTTAGTGAGCACATTATATAAACACAATACTGGCCATTGGGAGAGAGAGAGAGAGAGAGAGAGAGACTTGTCTGTGCCCCTCACACAGACTAGTAGTTAGACGTCTTTTGGCAGACGAGTGCAACCCAGCAAGGACCAGAAGGAGAATAACCACACTTCTGTCTTGAGCAAAAGGGAAATTGTGGCTCCTCTTCACCATAACATCTCAATGGCTTCTCCTCTGCTTGTGGTGAGCAAACGGAGCCTCAAGTGGGAGCTCACAGGAGAACAGGGAGGAGTGCATCCACACACTGACGTACTGACCAGACTCACAAACAAGAACTTCCAGCAGTTTCAGAAAGGCAAAGTGACAGAAGTAAAAATGGTCCCCTGCCCAAACCAGCGAACTCCTGACTGTCTGAAATGAGCTGAAAAGAAGCAGATGTGGTCACATGATTCGTAACAATTAAGTAAAATCCCAGGGCTGTGCAACTGCAAATTAATTCTGAAACCACCACTCTTAACAAAAGCCATCAAGTCATAACCTGTATCAACCAGAAGAACGTGGTGTAGGAGAAAGCACAATTTAGCCTTTATCTTCCATGGCTGATGACTACTTTATAATAGGGTAGGTATAAATAGCATGTGGGAACTGGCTACAACAAAAAACTGCAAGAAAACAATTTTTAAAAAATGGAGAAATTAACAGATTATGTAAGCATGCAAGCAAATCCCAATTCTGACTGCAACACTGTACCTACACAGTGTTGTATGGCCAGGCCTCTACATATGCTGACCTGCTACATCCATATACTTCAGCCTGATCGCTGAGGTCAAATGACCTGCGCTTACCAACAGTTCCTCTTATCCGTGGAGCTTTAGAGGTCACTGCACCAAAGCTGTGGAACTCCCTGCCTATTATTTAAGGTTCGCACAGTCAGCCCACCTCTTTAAAAAACACCTAAAACTTATTTTAAAAGATATGGTTAAATTTGTTTTATTTGTTTTAAAAGGGACATATCATACCTCTTTATAAACAAGCTAGAACAGGTCTATGGGTTGTGTCAGTTGCAGTCCTTTTCAGACACTTTTATAAAGATGCTGACCACATCCCAAAACCAACGTATATAAGCTGATTTTACCACACGTGAAAATGACAGAACACAGTCAGAAATAGATAGGTACTTTATTGATCCCTTTTGGAGGTTCCTTCAGGGAAATTAAGGAAGGGCAAGATCCAGAGCAAAAAGCCATCTGAACACAGTCACAAATGCAGCAAACACAGACCATCTCTCTCTCTGCATCTATGCACAGTGCTTGTAAAATCAGCAGACCCAAATGGCAGCTCTTCAACTAATTTAGTGGTGCCAGATCAGTTCTATGCAAATTTCATTATAGTGACATTACAATAAGGAAGCCATCAAAAGGCTCATAGAGGCACATGATTCCTAACATCAAAATCTTTCAGATGACTCACAGAAAACAGGTTTTGTTTCATGCTTGGAGGGTTTATAAGAGCAGTAGAGAAACAAGTGGGAACACACAAAAAGTGAGTTTTGCACAGTATGTCTCCATTAAATGTATTACAAATATTAACTCAATTATATTTTTTATTTTTGTCCCCCTGTTCTTAAAGAATGTAGCCGTCCTGTTCCTTTTTATGTAAGGCATTTTTGTGACTAATGTCTATGAAGAAGAAAAAAAAACTACTTACTTACAAAATACATAGGAAGAACAATGTACTACACTGTAAATGTTGTGCATTGTATCTTCTATCAGCTTTGGCTCTTGACTCTGGGAGTATTCTAGTGTAAGGGTACTTGTACTCTAATGTATGTATATTAGAAAAGGACACTTTCTGAGTTGTGTGCAAGTTGCTCTGGGTAAGAGCATCTGTTAAACATTGTAAGCACAACTGAAATTGGGACATGAGCAAAAACAAAATAATAAAAATAAAAAAATAAAAAGTAAATAAAGATAAATAAAAAATGAATAAATTAAAAAATTTAAAAATAAAAAATAAAAATAAGTAAATAAAAATAAAATAAATAAATAATAATGGCAATATAGAAAAATCTGCTTGACTTGGCGCTGCAATCTCTTTTAGAAATTTCGGGATCCAAAGTACCACTCTGGAAAACACTCCGCAGATTCCTCTCTGAAATCTTTTCACAAAAGCTCAACACTTTCTAAAACACTTTAAATACTTTTGGTCTGACACGGGGAACAAGTTGTTTTAAGTACAGAAGAACCCGATCCATTACTTATGAGGACTAGTAATAAACCGTGGATGTTTGCAAGAGTTTCCAATCGATGGATTAATTATAAAACACTCAAGAAATAAAGCACTCCATGTCTGAGGCTCAGGCTGCTTCAAATATGGCTGCACTGTAAAATGAATATTCCAGATTATCCTGACTCGGACTCAGTGCCTCCGTCCCTCATTCATTCGGAGTTTGTCAGAGGGTTACAAAAATAGGTTCAGTGATGGAGAAGCCCATTAAAAGTTTAAAAGGTGTAATGAGGTGAATCAATCAAAAGAGCTGAATGGTTAAATGTGATTTTAGCCTTCTGTCGGACACACCTATTTTTCATTTTGCTTACATCTTTGAGCACAATGAATGACTAACTCTGAAACAGCCTCCCCTAGGTCCTTAAAAAAATCTCTTTCTGAACATCTGAAGTATTTCATTACTGCTTCCTGCATACTGGTGGTCACATTCAACGTCAACCTTTTTACTGCCTTAACATAAGTTGTTTGACTTGTTTGGATACATAACTCCAACATGCATAGTTATCGGAGCATATCTAACTTGTGGTAATGCTAACGGCCAAATCGGAATTAATGCGTTTTTACTGCATGTGCACAATCATTCAATGCCGATTGCTGTGCCAAACTGTAAAAGTAATACATCTGACATTTATGCCTTTACCTCACTCTAATAACGAACAGATAAAAATGTGAAGAGCAGGGCTGGCACCTCCATCACCAGAGGGTTAGATTCCTGCACAGTTTGATGATCAAACTCACCTGATTCAATTCGGCAGGTAATTACCCAACTTAATAATAATAAATAATAATAATAATAAATAATAATAATAAATAATAATAATAATAATAAAATAATATTATTAATAATAATATTATTATTAATAATATTATTATTAATATTTTATTATTAATTATTATTATTATTATATTTTATTATAATTATTATTATTATTATTATTATTATTATTATTAATTCATTTTATTTCAAGGCGCCTTTCTGGACACTCAAGGACACCGTACAAACAATAAAAATACAAATAAGATATATAGCAAGGACAAAAGAGGAAAACAATACAATAACACAAAATAAAATAAAACAGTTTTACAAACTATTGAAAATTAAGTATAATAAACTAATCTAAAAAAGTGGGTCTTGAGTCTGGATTTAAAATCAGAGAGGGACTGAATATTATGGATGTCAGGAGGGAGTGTATTCCAGAGATGGGAAGCAGAGTGACTGAAGGCCCTGCTCCCCATGGTACTAAGGCAAGCAGTAGGAACTGTAAGATGAATGGAAGAGGAGGACCCAAGTGTACGAGAGTGTGTGGTAATGTGTAGAAGATCTGAGAGGTGACGAGGAGCCAGATTATGAATAGATTTAAATGTAAGCAGCATATTGGACCACAGGAAGAACAGCTGCTATTTCAATAGCAGCTAATGGGGATCCAAATAAAACGATCAACAATAAATTGTAGTGTCAGGGCAAGGAAATCAACATTACAAGACTTGTAGTAGTAGTAATAGTAATAATAATAATAATAATAAATAAATAAATAATAAAAATAAAATAATAATAATAATAATAATAATAGTAGTAGTACTAATAATAGTAGTAAATTAAATTATATAATCCAATAGTCATTTAGGATTCAGTCATGTGTGCACAGAACAACTCTGGACATTTGAGTACAGAAGCCACACATGTATGAATACAGTGTAGCGCATATGGACTAGAACAATTTGGTATTCATCCTTAGGCCCAATTCTCAACTGGTATTAACACAAGACCTGGGTGGTCCAATCACAGTTGGAAAATGAAATACAAGTGTGACTGTGGTACAATGTGTCTTGAAGCTGCAATTCAGTCACTTAAACCACATTATGAGGTGGTCAGAAACGTATAACCATATTACTGAAAGACGCAAATGAGCACCATACACTTCCTCCCAAAAATGATGCAAGAAAAATGATGCTCACGCATTCAAAAATGGAGTAAACAGGTGTGTGTGTTGTGGCAGTTTATTGTAATTTGATCATCCGAGACGCATTTTAATGTCCGGGACCTTAGTGATGGTGTTCATGACACAAGTGGTTTAATGTGACAGTATTGATGTAGGTCATCTCCGGGTGCAGGTTTGTTCACACTAAAGCAAGATACAAAGACATTGCTGAAGTCAGAGTTTTAGTTTGGTTCCAATGAGACCTGTAGTGAATGTAATTTACAAATGCCTCACTGATATGACAGTGTGGTTGACAATAACTAGTCGTTTTAATTGGACTCGTAGAGGTAACATAGGAAACCTGTCAGTGTAAACAGAACTATCGCATTTAAAACGGGGACAACACTTGTGGGAGTTATATAGTTGATTTAAAGTGCATCCATAATTTTAATTCAAATAACATTACATTATTTTTTACAGTTTGAATAGCAATTTACTCAAACTTTAAATGAAAAAAAATCATTTTCATGAGCCGTACTGATCAATGGAAAAAAGGTTTATAATGTAACTTTAAATATAATGAATATAAAATACAAGTTTACCTTTTTGAATTAAATTATGTGCAACAACAGAATTCATATATATATATAGATAAATAGATATATAGATATATAGATAACACTGATAGGACTCGACAAAAATTTTAATCGAGTTAATTTCAGGGTCTAATTAATTATTCGCAAACCATATATCAACAAATTAAACATTTTCAATTAAAAAAATCCTTTTGCTACTAAAATTTTGAATGAATAGACATACAGTATATGCTTAACAACAAACATGTTTATTGCTTTTTGATATATTTAAAAAATTGTTATTAAACCAACAGATTTGGCAAAGTGCTATAATATTTATTCAGATTTCAAGTCTAACTTATTTGAAAAATAAAAATAATAAATGTAAGCAGCACACTACACAATAATGATGGCACCATTTCTTGTACAGAACTGTAAAAATTAAAAATAAAATCAAATCAAATAACTATACAATACTGTGACTATTGTGATAGTTTAACATCTTGTCATCTGATTCAATGTGGGCTGGCTGGAGCGTTTATTTTTTACCGCTGCTGGGAATGCGGACATTAGCTGTGGAGACGGCTGTGCTTGCCGCAACATGTTTGACAGTGAGACGGTATTTTAGGCTTGAGTAGCTTCGGTGATAAGCAAATTCTTTTTTAAACAACTTGCATACAACAGTAGTCTTTTCGAAAGTCCCATCAGAATGTTTTTTAAAGCTAAAGTTGTCCCTCAGTGGATCAAGAGAAGCGGCTTCGTAGACCATTGTTGCAGTTTGCCGATGTCGCTCGTCCATCATTGTTGTTGTTTGCGGATGTCGCTTGTGCATCAGATTTACAGGCGTGCTAGAACACGCAAATACAAAGGTTCCGGCTACAAACTTTTAAAAATGTGATTAATTGCGATAATTTGTAACGCGTTAAAACCTTTGTAATTAATTAATCAAAATTAACGCGTTAAAGTCCCGGCCCTTTTTTATAGTGTGCGTTATATTATATATATATATATATATATATAAATAATTTCCCTCCTCCCCTTCCCAATGTAGTAGTAGCCAATTAGCCCATCCCCTCCGTTCAGACTCTCCCCATCACTTTTGCACTGTCGCTGACTCTAGGAGGGTGAAGACAAGCAGAAGCCTCCACTGTTACGTGTGATGCAGCCACCGCCTCTTTTCAAACTACCGCTGATACACCGTCGCTGGGAAGCCAACGCACTCGGAGGTAAGCGCAGGATTCCCAGCTCTGAATGGACCAATCAGTAGACGCCTCAGCCAGCGGACATTGCAATGCAAGAGTGATGGGGAGGGAGAGAGCGCCATCTACCTGCCCAGAGAGAGCACTGCCATTTTTTTTTGCTCTCTTGATGGCAAATGGCATGATGGGATTCAAACTCGCGATCCTCTGCTCATAGTTTCAGCATCTTAGCCTGCTGAGCCACTCGGGACCTATATTCTGTTTTTTGATGTATGCTGCTTGAACAGTGTTCGAAATAGGTGACTATTTTACAGCTGCAACGTGACCCCAGTGTTCAGTTCAATCTGAATTTCTACAGGAGCCGTTTTCTGCAGTCCAAACATAAAAAAACGCATGTGTATAAAAAAGCTTCTTCACAACAATCAGATTTTTTCAATATTTTCACAATATTATTTATAAATATGATAAACAGAAGTATATAGAGTGGAATTGTAGTTAATACTGGACACAGTGTGAAAAACAAGTATTCATTGATATTTGTGTCACACTGACACATCAGATCATTTGCTCATTTGGTTGATGTATCTATACAGATCATTGCATATTTACATCCCTAGTAAAAATCATGACATTCCCTGCAATCAGATGATTCCAGTCATATTTGTATGTAATATGACATTTTCTGGATGCGTGGCTCAGTCTGGTTTGAATTTCATGTGTTTTGTCATTTGCAGTCCTGCACCTCATGATGTCAGAACTTGCAACATGAAAGAATTTACAGATTAAACTTGGACAGATGAAGTATGGTGAGATTCAGCAGGCATTTAGTTATAGGGCTTCAGGAAAATATCTTAATATAAACCTCATCTTGGCATGTCATGGTTAGTAACTGTCAAAATGTGAAACTTGTGAAATAGTTTGACTGTTCTCAATTGCGTCATTGCTACAGCAACCAATGTGGATATGCAGGCAAATTCAAACAAGTTTCAGCAATCAAATCAGATTTGCTAAGTCAAAACCTGTAAAGTCAGTTTGTCCAACGGCATCAAAGTCCTACAGAGTTGCTTCATTTGTGTTTAAATTATGGTTGTGCATTGCAAAGGAAAACAATGCACAATTTTCCTTAATTTATTTTAGATTCTTTTAATATTTACTCTTCTGCTGGATTTACATAATGTCTTGTCCAACAGTTAAGATAATACCATTCCAACTCCAGATGGTTTGGTCCGATCGTGTGATATTTGCTTGTACACAGTTTTTTGACTGGGTGCAAAGATTCTGCATAACAGATTTTTGTGGAAGTCCCCCCCAATAGGACTGATTGGGGTACAAAATGTATACCACCCTTCCAATGCAACAATGATACAATAACACCAAACCAACCACATGGGGTACCACAGCTTCAACTTGGCAACACCTGAGCAATCACATGGGATACCATAGCAAATGCCTAGCAACACTCTAGCAACCACTAAGCAACATCATAGAAACTGTCTGAAATACCATAGCAAGCAACAATCAAACATCCATTTAGCAAGACCATAACT
>BRDA01006716.1:27614-37614 GCA_036984385.1 Crenuchus spilurus
CATACGAGCAACCAGCACCACAGCAACCATCTGGGATACCATACGAGCAACCAGCACCACAGCAACCATCTGGGATACCATACGACCAACCAGCACCACAGCAACCATCTGGGATACCATACGACCAACCAGCACCACAGCAACCATCTGGGATACCATACGACCAACCAGCACAATTACATCCACCGAGACACTATAGCAACCATGTAGCAAAACTACAGCAATTGCCTGGAAGTGGAATCCACTTTAGCTGTGCAAGCATTCTGTTTAATTCAGGAAAAATTCTTTGCAAGTTGATTCAAGTATTTCCAGCAATTATCATCATCTTGCTTGCTACTGGAGGCCTTTTGCAGATAACCACACTACTAGGCATGGCTGGTTAATTTATATGCTCAAGTAATGCTGGGTAATAAAATTATAGATTTTTTTCACAATAATTTTTCCCTCGATGACGATAAGCCATGACAATAGAATTCAATAAGCATTAACGTTCGTTTCCATTTCGCGTCTAAGCAGGTTGACAGTGAGTTCAGAAGTCTAACACTGCTGCTTGTTAGCTCCTCCTCACCAGCGCCACCAAAATGCACTGTTGGGTTTAAGACAAGTGTGTGATTGGCCGAGCGAGAGAGCACAAGGTCGCAGTGTGCTCGTCTGTTTGTGTGCGAAAGAGAAGGAGTTCGCTGTGCGTTTGTCAGCTGAAGTGCTAGCATTAGCATATTAGCTTGGGTCTCTAGCCTGTTGTTATTTGAGTGGCTGCGGCCGACAGCAATCATAAGTTTCAACAATAAAGCGGCGACAGTAAACGTCTTTCTCGTCGATCCTTTCAACGTGTCCAGCCGGACGCTACAATATTATGTTCTGACAAACATTTTAATATTTTAAATAGTAACATTTCATGTATTTAGTCTGCTGTTTTTAGAAAGATGTTTAAAACTGTATCGTGATAATTATCGAGATTGATCAATATAGAAAAATTTATCGTGATAAAATTTTGGCCATATTGCCCAGCTCTATGCTTAAGTATGAACTGAAAGCTTTATACAGCAATCAATGACCAGTGAGCAGATGACAAAAGCCTCATCCAATCACTTGCTCCATCCATTCATCGATTTTTTTTTCACCACAGAAAAAGAAAATCCTCTGTCAGTAAATACAACAAAAATGTTCCATGTAAGCTTCCGGGTCTTTCACACTATTAAATGACATATCCTGGGTTCCCAGTCATGGTCAGCAAATTCTACTATAACAGGTCCATAAATCTAAATTAGTGAGATAAAATACAGAAAGAAACACCACTGACGTATAAAAGGCACAGAGAACCACTGAACAAAAATGCAAAATACTGCAACTATAAATATGCTAGCTTCTGCTCTAATTCCATGCAAGCAGAAGCACTTTTCATGACCAAAAATACATTACAAGACAGTTAACAAGGTTTCCCCCATTATCAACAAGTGCCATAAGAAGGAAAAATGCACAGACACTTAAAATACAACAGCATGATCTGTGCCAGATATGCATTGCATACATGCACATTATACAGAAAGGTTTGCTTTTCCTGCCAAAATACACTGCATTTATTCCACCTCACATAGGCCACACGTACACATGCCAAATATTTGAATTGTATGTGATGTCAAATGTAAATAACTCTTTGAGCCCACCCAATCAATTCTCACATGATCCTGCACAAGGAAAGTCATGAGGCCCACACTGCATCTCTGCGTGCATTTCATTACGAACCAGGCCAAATACTTTACCACCGACCTTCTGTTCCCAATTAACCCCAGACCTTCACTCACCCTTAGTATTCTCTCAATGGAGATACTGTAAAATGATCACCTAATGCACTGAGCTTTGGGTTTCTGTTTGATCACCAACACTAACCGAGAATAATCGATCCAACTAAATACAATTTAGAACAAATTTATACAAACCATTTAAATGATGCCTACTGATACTGGTTTAAAAAAATCTTCATACACTCATAATAAAGCTCTTGCAAAGTGATGTACTGCTTGTGTCAAACTTGTACGCCGTCAAGCCACGTTAAACTGACCAGGAAAGCTTCTAAGGGTGCTTTCACACCTGAAAGTCTGGACCATGGTCCGAACCAAGGTTTGTGTATGTTATTTTTTATATATTTGGTACGATTAGGTTTGTATTCACACTGCATTTTTGCGAGCGAACCAAAGACTTTTACTATGACACACCTACGTCCTGTCGTCATCGCTTATGTGGGGCGCGTCTTCCTACACTTGACACCGATTGGTTAGTAGCAGGACGTGCGTCTGACAAACTTGTTATTTACTGCTGCTGCAGTTTCTTTAATTTAGTTTACTCTGTCATCCCATCATCTCCTTTCTCTCTCATCTACTCAGAAAATAAGCTTCACGTTTCAGTATTTTCGTGCGTTTTTATGCTGACTCTTCACATGTTCATCAGACCAAAATTATATTAAACATGTCTCTTCCTCGCTCCATGTGCTACCACGGCTCATTTCTGCTGCTGTTCTGCTTATTTTACTTCTGTTATTGTTGTTGAATGTTGTTTAACGTCCGAGTCCACTTCCTGTATTTGGTCCGAAAGTCCAAAACTTCTAGAAAAGTGTTTTCACACTGCACACGAACCGGACCATGGTTCAGTAGATCCGGACCGAGACCACCTCTTTTGGTCGGACCAAATTTTGCTACTTTGGTCCGGAACGGACCCTTTCGCACCTGCTATTTTGGTTCGGACCAAACTGAAAAGTCCGAAAGTCAGAACCAAACAATGTAGGTGTGAAAGCACCCTAACTCTCTGGAAAAAGTTAAACCAACTCATAACACACAGAAAACAGTAAACCAACACGAATATCAAGGAAAGCATCTAAATATTAAAAGCAGCTCGTCAAACTCCATTTAAGTTAAAACAGCAGCACTAAAAACAGCAACCAGTTTCTGTTGCCATCACAATTTTAACATTTGTTAACGCCAGTACATTTTTAGATGTTAATAAAGTCTAAAAATAGACAAAACAGGAGATGTATAATCAGGAAATCTGTAAATGCTTCTGCAGATGATTTAGATAGTTATGGTTGAACAAGATGAAATCAAAGAAAGCATGATTAAAATGAATGAGATTGACTGAGAAGAGTCTGGTAGTATTTCATGCAGTATAATTCTTCATAACAGTCAGGACAGTTATTTAACTGGAAGCAAATACCATTAATGGATACTGAAGCTGAATAATTAGTGTAGATCAGTGAACCAAGAGTTTCATAAATCTCAGGGCAAATCTGTGAGAAAGCGGGGTAGATTTAGCAAAGCTAAGTGGCACAGAACCCAGCAAGCACAGTGACAATGTTCTGACAACATCGTCTACATTCTTGCAGCATTGATTGTGATGAGGTTCCGTTTGCTGGGCACAGAACAATATTGCCAATTAATTTAAATGCCTGAAAATGTACATTCCTGGCCTAGTCATCTACATTACTTTTGCATGGGCCAAAAGACTTAACCCATGCTGATAGCGTTACTAAATCAGGCTCACAGAACACATGGAGAATGAGTCAGTATCCGATGCTTATACACAGCTGTTTCTCCACTTGCAGGCTTTAGATTATGATTAAAGGAAATTCCCCAAGACCAAATTAGTTTCAATATTAAGGCAAATTGAGGGGGTCATCTGTGTTGAGCCACAGGCTATTTGCTTCCCCATATAACACTGAAAGATGGAGGATTTCACTTTGGTGACAATCAAATGAAGTACCAGTTTACTCACTTGTAAGTCAAACCGTCCCCTTTAGAGCATAGCTCTTCCGCTGTGAGTCCGTCTCGGACAGACTGCTGGTCTGATCTGCTGAAAACGTAACGTGGCAGCCTATTACACATGCCGAGGCTCTACAGAAACCGACTATATGGAGACAGACCAAACTTACTTGTAGGTGAGTCCATCTCCAACCGAGAAGAGCTGCTGAGCAGACAACCCGTCCTCCGGGACGTAACCCGTCCCTCCACTTATCAGGTAATCTGCCATGCTGGAAAATAAAGAAATATTTCACACAGTGCAAGTATCAGATACCTAGTTAAGAACCTTACCTAGTACCTCGTCATACAAGATTTTATGGATAAAGCTGAGACTAAGCGTTATACCAATGAGATTTATAAAAATAACATTATTTAAGATGTAAATAAAGTGCAAAAAAGTGTTTCAGACCTCAGAATAACCAAATCAATGTTACTTCTACATCTCCCTCTATATACATACAACAAAACCAACATAATATCAGCATATTTACAAGCCTAAAACTCTTAAAACCGAAACAAAAACAGTGCATCTACTAAAGTGACGCATTTCCTCCCTCTGCTGCTGGCCTGGTGACCTACATTTAGTAAACACACAAATTGTGGCACTGTTGACAACTGACCGGCAGTCCAACACCGTCACGAGTGTCCGGCTTTAAACAGAACCTCTGGAAGTTCTAGCCAAGACGGTCATCACAACCTGCTCCTCTGATATGTTAACATACGACCATATAGCACATCAGTGTTATAACAAACAAACGAGCAGAGATCTGCGTCAACAACACACACACACACACACACAAACTAAAAGTGAAGCTATAAGCACTCAGCACAGAGGCTAAACGCGGTTTAAAATGTGTTTAAGTGGTCTAAATGTTAGACTTGAAACAAAGCTGTAGCCGCTAGAACGCCAGGCTGCTAATGGTGGCTGTGTTCACAACTGCGCGAGCAGACTAAACAACAGAGCAGTGTGCACTTCAGTACAGGGTGTGGATTAAGACGCAGCCATAGTTTTACATCACGTTATCGCTGGTTAAAATGTGACAGAGTGAAACACTGAAAAAGGAAAATGACTTTATCGGTGTATACTCATGCAAACAGCAGGTAAGGTAAGCTACAATCTCCACTAATGCTAACTGCGCTATATTTACTCCCAGTCGAGCATTCTCTGTGTTTCTGGCGAAGCAAATGAAAAACCTCACTGAACGCGAAAATAACGAGGCACAACTTCAAACCTTCTCTGAAGAGGACCACGGACTCCTGGACTGAAGCTGTTCAGTGAGCGCTACAGAAAGGATGAATTTACAAACGTCACGTAAACGACACGGACACTAAAACAACATATACGTGGTTTCTGAGCGCGTCTTTGTTCCTCGGTTGAGGCTTGTCGTACTTCAGCGCGCTGAAGCTCGTGTGTCGGGCTTTATGTGCACTAGACGCTGGAGGACCGCGTCACATCCTCCGCCCGCGTGCTAGCAGTGCAGCAGCATCCACGTGGTGAAGTTAACCCTTACGTAGCCACAACCACAACTACGTGCAGCCCACAACTTCCGCAACAACTTAGTTGTTATAATCCCACATTAGTTAGTGAGTCTGTTTCAGTGTCAGGTTCTGAAACTCTAGAACAGACAAAAAAACACTGCATCAAGGCCCACAGTGAAATATGGTTCTTCAAGCGTTCTTTGGTAAGGAAAAAGGTTCTATACAACGAACACGCAAAGGTGAAATTTTCTTCAGATTGATGAATGTGCTGTAGATGGTTCTACACAGAACCTTTCTGGAAATGGTTCTAAATATTAAAAAGGGTTTCTCTATTATCACAAGCTTGACATAATAACAATAGTATAACCCCTTTGGAGCTATATAGAACAATTCTCTATCATTCTGAAGATGCATTTGGGTTCTTTGAGTGTTTATGGTTCTATATAGAACCATTTTCTTTACTAAAGAACCAACTCTTTTAAGAGTGCATAGAACTATGAACACTCAAAGGAAATGGTTCTTTGCATTGAGAAAAAATGGTTCTTAAGATTAATGGAGGTGGTTCTATACTCAAGTTTTATATAGCACCAGAAAGGGTTCTTCTTTCATTACAAGCTTGACATCATAACAATAGCAGAACCCTTGTTGGTGCTATATAGAACTTTTTTTGGGAAAGTCTCTGTATATAACCAATACTCTTGATCAATCTACAGAACACTTTAATCACATGGGTTCTTTGAGTGTTCATGGTTCTATATATAACTGTTTTCTTTACAAAACTGCCCTTGAAGGACCAGCTTTTTTAAGAATATAGTGCATCTCCAAAAAAATCAAAAAGATAATGTGTATTCATCATTTAATTCATGAAGGTACTCAAGGCCTTTTATTGGTTTAATATTGACACTGTTTGAATAGTAATTTGTTCAAACTGGAAATTAAATATTCTAATAAATTTGCTTCTGGATCACGAGCTGGATTGTTTTGGTGTATCTTGTTGGGACAACCACATTAAATTTAAAATGGGCTCTTACATCAAATACAGTTGTGGAGAACTCATGTGACTTAATAGTTGTAATCAGTTGTCAAGGAACTCACCCTTAATGTCAACTTTGTCACAGTCGCCAGACCACATGACCTCCACTGTAGTCATATACTAAACCTACTTTGTCTAAAGACTGTCAAACTGTATCAAACACACACTATAACTAATTTAGTTAAACTAAGTCAAGCTAATGTAGAACACGTCCTCTGCAGGACTGAGCCTTCTAGTTTTTCATGTGACCAAGTTTTTTTTATAAGAATGTCCTACTTTTAAATTTGTACAACAGGCCTAATAGGCTTACTAGTCCTGAACTGAATGTTTGCAGGAGAGTAAAAAAATCACATAAATGAATAATCAACATTGATCGTGTTATTTAGTAAAGGGCTAAGCTTAATGTGACATGGTGATGAGGGTATATGTACAAAGATGAATCAGTACAGGTATGTGAAATTTAGCTTAATGGGTTAACATCTAGGACCAAGAAGATTAATTAAGAAAGTATTATGGGCTGTGCTATTTACAATGTGCCTCTGCTAGTCACAGATCTATTCACCTCACAGGCAAATAAACACACAAATATGTACAGCACCAGTCAAACGTGTGTACACACCTTAATTCAATGTTTTTATTTTTTCCCTACATTATAAATAAACACTGAAGTCATCCAGACTATGAGTGAACACATAAGGAATCATGTAGTAAACTTAAGTGTAAAACAAACCAAAACATGTTTTAGATTTTACTTCAAAGTAGACACACAACTGACGTCTCAAACACATTAAAAGGCAAGAAATGCAAGTCATGAACTCTTGATAAGACACAACTGTTAACTGAAAGCCATTCCAGGTGACTACCTCCTAAAGCTGACTGAGAAAATGCCAAGAAAGCTGCATCTAAGCAAGAGGTGCCTACTGTGAAGAATGTCAAATATAAACATATTCTGGTTTGTTTAATAAATAATTACAGATGTGTTTATTCATAGTTTGGATGACTTTAGTATTAATCTACAATGTGGGTCATTTTTAAATCATGAAAAACCACGGAATGTCCAGAAGATGTGTCCACACTTTTGACTGGTACTGTACATCACTAGCATTTTTTAGTTACCAGTTGTCTTTTTCCACTCTTGTGCATGTGCACTCACTAATTTCCCAGCATTGCAATGCCAGATTAAATATCAATGGCTCATACAGTTTATCTTTATTAAAGGTAATTGCAGAAATGTTTTACAATCTCTGTCCTGTTTGAAAATAGTGACCATTTGCCACGATGACATAAGACATTAAGACATAAATCTCGCTAAGTGTCCATTCAGTGAAAAAATGCGTAAATAAAAATCACAATAAATTGTAACCAGAGCCACCAGGACGCTCACATCACTTATCACATCAGATACGAGTTACTTTGTCATAAACATTCACAGAAAGCCTTTTACAGACATAAAAGATTGTACAGTGGTATGGACTCTAAGGAATGGAAGCAAAAAGCAGCCGCATGGTCCAGTAGCTGTCCAGAACTGGTTTAAATGTGCTGAGTCTCCCCACTCCATTTTTCCTAAAGTGCACCATCATCACTGCAAGGTGACTCAATACACACAACCAGTCTCACCACATGTGGGTCAGTAGATATATGGGTCAGAGATTCCTCGTGCACATGGGGCTATTTCAGGCATTGATTCTGACCCATTTGGATTTTGTCAAGTCCAGGCTTTGTATGCTTCTGTCTCTGTGTATACCAGCAGGGGTGGGTGAGATCTGCTCACCCAAAATAGCTCAGAGGCTTCTTAAAGGCCAACTCTGTTGTCCAATGCATCCGATTTGAAGCCACTCAATTATACATGACTGTTCTTTTGTGTGCTGTGGAGCCAGGCTGTGAATCCACTGGTCACCTACATTAGTGTTTTAGAGCTGCAGTGATTACTGGGAATATTCATATACTTGTGTGCAATGTTTTCTGATAATCTACTGATTCTCGTAATCACAGTATTGATTTTAAGTGAATAGTTTGCGGTACATGCAGAATTAGTGGTTGACACACAGTAAATCTGCCAGTGTTAAATCAACACTATTAGAGTTAAATTAACACTGAGGGTGTCAAAATGTAACACTCCCAGTGTTAATTTAACTCTAATAGTGTTGGCTAGTATGACAGCCCAAATATTACTTAGCCTGTAGGTGGACTCACTGTCCATAAGCTGGCACTGAAAACTCTTTTTCATCCAAGTCTGCATCCACAGACACATTCTAAACTAGACTAGACATAATGACTGACAGCGTCTGTGTTGACAGTAGTGCTGGGCGATAAAAGATATCGATTTTTTTCACGATAATTTTTCCCTCGATGACAATGATAAGCAGGGACAACAGAATTCAATAAGCATTAACATTCGTTTCCATTTCACGCCTAAGCAGCTTGACAGTGAGTTCAGAAGTCTGATACTGCTGCTTGTTAGATCCTCCTCACCAGCGCCGCCAAAATGCACTGTTGTGTTTAAGACAAGCGTGTGATTGGTCGAGTGAGAGAGCGGCGAGGTCACTGTGTGCTCATCTGTTTGTGTGAGAAGGAGAAGGAGGAGGGGCTTGCTGTGTGTGTGTGTCAGCCGAAGTGCTAGCATTAGCATATTAGCTTGGCTCTCTAGCCTGTTGTTATTTTGGAGTGGCTGCGACCGACAGCAATCATTGTAAGTTTCAACAATAAAGCGACAACTGTAAACGTCTTTCTCGTCCATCCTTTCAATGCTACAATATTATGTTCTGGCAATAAATATTTTAATATTTTAAATAGTAACATTTCATGTATTTAGTTTGATGTTTTTAGACAGATGTTGTTTAAAACTATGACAGTGTTAGAAAATTTAATATCGTGATAATTATCGAGATTGATCAATATAGAAAAATTTATCGTGATAACATTTTTGGCCATATCGCCCAGCTTTAGTTGACAGTTTATCTAGTGTGCAGTTTTGGATGCAGGCCAAGTCTTCCGACATTGGTGGCCTTGATAGGAATTGTTGGATATCACAGTGGATAACATCACACAGTGACATAAATATACATGGAGTAATTGTACTTGAGAACTGCACTTAAACATTATTTTGCTTTACTCAACTATTACTAAAATGTAATATTTACACATTTAGTGAACTATATTTCACTAGAAAAACACTTTAATCCATACATTTCCATGAAGATACTAACAGTACAAGATTTTGAAGATCAGGATATTTTTCTTTGTCTCATTCCAGTGTAAGGACCAGTACTGCCCTTTAGTAATGTCCCTTATAAAGTCCCTGACTGTAGGAGGATGCAGACTCACACAAGCCTCCTCCGATGCATGTAAAGCAAGCTCCGCCTCTTTTTGAACTGTAGCTGAAATATCCCCACGGGGCAGCCAACGCTATCGAAGTAAAGCACAGGATCCCCAGTTTTTATGGATCGCCTGGCAGATGCCCGAGCCAGCCGACATTACTTAGTAGTGCTGGGGACAGAGTGCCATCTTACCTGTCTGGAGAGAACACTGCCAATTTTGCTCTCTTGGGCCACGGCTGCTGATGGCAAGCACCGTGATCGGGATTCAAACATATCATCCTCAGATCATAGTGAGAGCACCTTAGTCAGTGCTCATACATGTATCAAATTTGCATCGATGTTTTACTTAAACCCTTACCAAAAATAGTATAAAAAAAAGTATT
>BRDA01006717.1:1409-16409 GCA_036984385.1 Crenuchus spilurus
TGCATTCAGTTTTTATTCACAATTTGTATAGCGTCCCAACTTTTTTGGAATCCGGTTTGTGTGTATATATATATATATATATATATATATATATATATATATATATATATATATATATAAATTCCCAAAATGCAGTGGTCACTATATACCAAAAGTGGACAAAGTAAGGACAATCAATGAAATTGAGACAAGATTATGGGTGTCCAGGTCTCACTGATGCATATGGGGAGTGAATCCAAGCCCAACTGATCACGCTAAAGATCTACTGCTGAAAAAATTAAAGCTGACTGTGATAAGAAGGTCTCACAACACATAACATACCAGTCATAGTGTTCATGTTAAACTCGGTCTCCACATTTACAAGAATTGGTCAGGAATGGTTTGTGGAACATCAAAGACTTATTTATGACCTCCAAATTCTCCAAATGCAGTGGCTCCAGCTCACAACTCACAGGATCTGCTGCTAACTTCAGGGACCACAGAACACCCTCCGAGGTCTTGTAAAGTCCATGACGGACTGTTTTGGTGGCTTGAGGTGGATCCACACAATATTAGGCAGATGGTTTTAATGTAATGGTCAATAGGTTTAAAGCATAAACAGTAAATAGAGTTCAGTCTTTTATTGATGTCTTCTGCTGTTACACAATGTTTTTAATTATGAGTTATTAAACAGTTCATATATTACACTACAGAACTGCAAAATAAATAAATAAATAAACAAATACATATATTTATACAAAATTCATTTAGCTGATCTACAATCAGATGAGAGCACCAGATAAGTTTGGTACGTTTACATCTAAAAGACCTTTTATACATATTAACAATTATTTTTTTATTTGCATTTGAGACATTTAGCAGATGTCCTTATCCAGAGTGGCTTACAGTTGGGGGTTATGTGCCTTGCTCAAGGGCACTTCAGTCATGACCTGTCCAGGGATCGAACCGGCGACCTGGGATCCCTCACAAGACCAGATCACTAACCAATAGGCCATGGCCCTAAAATAATGATTATTTTACATTATACAGTATAATATTATTCCAATTCTGAAAAAAGTCTAAACTGTCGCTCAGAACTGAACATCAACAAAAATCACAATGTTCAGTCCAAAATTAAAAACTGCTATTCTGTCTGTCAGTAGGTCTCTCTCACTGTCTCTGTCTCCCTCGCTCGTACACCATCTATCACTGTCTGTCTGTCTCCCTTTTTCTTACACAGTCTATCTCTCTCTGTCATGTCAGTATGTGTGTATCTCTCTCACTGTTTCTCTCTCTGTGTCTGCCCTCCACCCCATTTACAATATTATACACCCTCCTCCTTTAGCCTGTACGTAGTTGGGGTCAAGGTCATTGGGCAGTTTCCCATTTTCTGCCCAAACATTAAGCTCTCCAAACACTCCAGTCTCAACCATCTCCTCCTGCCATGGAATAGGAATGTTTCCGGAAGAAAACTCATCATAAAACTCGCCATCTTTACCATCAATAACCACACCTTTAACAGTACTGAACGCTCCCACATCATCAATATTCTTAGCATAAACCATCTTTGGGTCAGGAACAAATGGAGGGGGCAGCAACCCTAAGAGAGAGAGAGAGAGAGAGAGAGAGAGAGAGAGAGAGAGAGAGAGAGAGAGAGAGAGAGAGATGTCTGAGTTAAAGTCATAATTTGATGAAAATCAAATTCTCTCAAAAAAAAATTTCAACTCTCAGTAGTAGAAACAGTTACTGTAGCATCAGTATATATAATAGTAATAATAGTAACAATAACAGGAGCAGTAACAGTATCAGTATCAGTAACAGATACACTAAGAGTGTTAGTAACAGTATGAGTATCAGTAAATAACAGTAACAGAGACACAGTAGCCGTAATAGCATTAGCATCAGTCACAGTCATTGTAGTTTTAACAGTAACAGTAAGTGTTACAGTAACAGTAGCTGTAGCGATAACAATTGCAGTATTAATAACAGCAACAGATTTAGTTGCAGTAAAAACAACAGTAAATGTAACAGTCACAGTAACAACAGTAATAACAGTAACATTAACAGTAGCAGTAACAGTAACAGCAGCATTAATAAGTAACTGAATCTTATACCCACTCCCCTGCAATTAGCATGATGCTAAACATCAGTAATCTCTAATAGTGTTGATCATGTAGTTTCTGATGCAAACAAATTTAGATTCTAAACAAATGTAAAAACTGATACCTACAACACACTCAAAAATGGTTGAGGTTATCAAGATTAGAAAAAGGAGCATCCATCATTAGTCTTTACAAGCTCAAGAATGTGTAGTTGTTCATGACTTCGAACCAAACTTGATGAGAGAATTCTCAGTAAGATAAATGACAATGTTTGTTAGTGCAAAAATGTAAAGAGGAAGACATATCAATTTTGTGCATAAACGCTGGTGAGGTCTCTGGGCCAGAAGTCATCTGTGATAGAAACCTGTTCTGTGTTCAGATGAGTTCATGTTTCAGCTTGTTTTTAGGGGAAATGGGCATCATATTCTATGTGCCATTGATGAAAAATACCATCCAGACTGTTACCAATGAAAAGTGCAAAAACCAGCATCTGTGATATTATGGGGGGTGTCAGTGCCCATGGCATGGTGCCATTGGTTTGGAGTCTCATATTGGCATTTACAGAGAGACATATTCTGCCATCAAGATGAAATATTTTGCTGTGAACTCAGCAGGACATTGCCAGGCATGAGTTACAACAGCGTGACATCATAAAGAGAACTGCTGAGCAGCTCAAGTCTTGTAGACAGCAAAAATCGTCAAAAAATGCCACCAACAAAACTGCAGCAATTAGTATCTTTAATTTTGGAATAATTAAAAGTATAATTAACAGAAAAAGGAAAAGGGGGTGTGACGCAGTAGTAAGCATGTCCCTATCAACTTTTTTGAGTGTGTTGCAGACATCAGTTTGTAAATTTGTTTATATTAATCAATCATATGAACCTGCTACTTGGACATTAATCTGTTATTAATGTGTTATAATGCAGTATAAGCAGAGTAAAGGTTTGTACCTGCCTCCAGTCGACCCCAGTTCAGTTCTTTAAAGAACTTTTGGTTCTTTAGCTCAGTGCAATAGTTATTTTTGAATCCAAGCCGTTTCTCTGGATTTTTCTCCATCAAACCCTCACAGAGATCCTTCAGCTCTTTACTGAAGGTGGGTGGATAGAACACAGGGTCATTCAGAATCCGCCTAGTCACCTCAGTGTTCTCCACCTGAAAACATACTGATAAAAGTCAGTGACTGCGTGCAATGTATAATGTGTGTGTGTGTGTGTGTGTGTGTGTGTGTGTGCGTGTGCGTGTGCGTGTGTGTGTGTACATGTGTGTGTTTGTGTATGTACCTGTTCTCCTCGAACTCTGAATGGACCTTTGGCTGCAACCATCTCATACAACGTCACTCCCAAAGTAAAATAATCTGCAGTATAATCATAAAGCTTCTCATCCAACATCTCTGGAGCCATAAAACCTGAGAGAGAGAGAGAGAGAGAGAGAGAGAGAGAGAGAGAGAGAGAGAGTGAGAGAGAGAGAGAGATCAGATTTAGAATCTGACAACAAAGAATTCTCCTTTCCATGCTCTGCCTACAAACTTTCATCTTATAGCATTAACAGTAACAGTGCAGCAACATGTACAGTAACAGTAGCAGAGCATTTGTAGTATTAGGAGCAGTAACTGTAGTATCAGTAACTATACCAGTAATAATAACAATAATAGTAACAGTAACATGAGCAGGAGCAGTAACAGTAGCAGTAATAGATATACTAAGAGTACTGGTAGCAGTATGTAGCAGTATGAGTATCAGTAGTAAACAGTAACACAGACATATTAGCAGTAACATGCATCAGCAACAGTCACAGTCATAGTTGCTGTAACAGTAGCAGTAATAGTAACAGTTGCAGTAATAATAACAGCAACACTAATAGTAGCAGTAACAATAATAATAGCAGTAACTGTATCAGTAAAAATATCAGTATAATAACAGTATTAATAGCAGCAGTAGTAATAATAGTAGAATAACCTTATGAGTAAGAGTTGCAGTACCTGCAGCAGTAAGAGTCGCAGTAACATTTGCAATAACAGTAACAAATACAGTAATAGTAGTAGTAATAGGAACAGTTGCATTAACAGTTACAGTAACAGTAATGGCAGCAGTAACTGTAACAGTAATAGTAGCAATAATAATAACAACAGTAACACTACCAATAACTAACAGTAACAGCCTCAGTGACAAGAGTAGCAACAGTAGCAGTAATAATAATTACAGTAACAACAACAGTAACAATAGCAGTAAGAACATGTGTGGTAGTAGAAAAAACACATTTATGGACAGAGCATCAAAATTTCTGGTAACAGTAACAATGCCATTAACAGTAACAGTAATAATAACAATAACAGTAGTAGAAGTAGTAGTAATAATAACAGTAGCAGTAACAGTAACAGAAATGATAACAGTAACAATAACAGTAATTTCACCAGTAATAATAACAGTAATAGTAACTGTATCATTAACAGTAACAGTAATCAGAAAACCATAGCAGTAACCTTAATAATAACAGTAACCATAGGTGTAAAAGTAACAGTAGCTGTAATAAAAACAGTAATAGTAAAAGTAACAGTAGCAGTAAGAACCTGTGCAGTATTAGAAAAAACACATTTATAGATGGTGCTACCAAAAGCAAATTTGTGGACAGAGCATGAAGACAGCTCTAAGACTTGAAAATCTCTGACCTGGTGTTCCTGCATATCCTTTAGTTTTGTCTTTTCCTGGAGGAATCTCCACAGCCAGACCCATATCTGACAGACGAACGTGTCCTGAAAGATGAAAAGTGCTGTTATGAATGTTTTAGGACAGAAGTGGGTGTTTATTTCAGTAATGCATGGGAGGTGTAAAAGTGTGACAGCACAGATGTTGACTTGAGTGTCTAATAGTAAGAATGACATCACTAAAGTTCCCATTTCTTGAACACCATACTGAACATGCAGAACACAATACTGAACCTAAAGAAGACAATACTGTACCTTTGAAGACCATAATCAACCTACAGAACATCATATTGAACCTGCAGAACACACTATGGAACCTAAGAAGACCATGCTAAACCTACAGAACAGCATACTGAATATATAGAACACCACACTAGACCTACAGAACACCACACTGTATCTACAGAACAGCAAATGGAATCTTAAGAAGAGCATACTAAACTTACAGAACAGTGTACTGAACCTACAGAATAGCACACTGGACCTACAGAACACCATGCTAAACCTGCAGAATACCGTGCTAAACCTACAGAAGACCATACTGAACCCACAGAACACAAGCCTTAGTGCCCTTGGGGTAAGTGTTGTTTATTTTCAGATCTTTTCAGATTTCCGAAAATGAAAGCCTGTGTGCACCACACTTTTCCACCTCCTCTGCACTCATTCATCCCCAGCTGTGGCTTTATTGTTTTGTTTAGTTTTTGGGGTTTTTTAATGTTATTTTTTAGTTGCCGCTCCCCTCTCTGCACTTCGATCCAACCCAGAAGCAAAGCCTCCAGTTTTTTTCTTTAGACTGGGCCACGTCATCGAGGCTGCTTTACTCTGCCTTCTCACTCGCATTGTTTCCTGTGACACATACTGAACCCACAAAAACACCATGCTGAACCTACAGAACACAATACTGTACCTAAATTAGACCATTCTAAACCTACAGAACTGCATACTGAACATAAAGAACAACATGTTGAATCCACAGATCACTACATTGAACTTAAAGAAGACAATACTGAACCTGCAGAACACCATGCTAAACCTACAGAACACAGTATTGGACTTAATGATGACCATACAGAACCTACCACTATGCTGAACCTATAGAAAACTATACTGGGCTTAGAGAACTCTATTCTGAAACCCAAGAGCCTGCAGAACGCCCCATCCAGTCTGTAGAACACTGATTTTGTGCATATTTAGTATGGATGTATACCTGCATCGTCCAGTAGAACGTTCTCAGGTTTGAGGTCTCTGTAGATGATCCGGTGCTGATGCAGATGTTCGAGGCCACAGATAATCTGAGCTGTATAAAAACATGCTCGTTTCTCATTAAAACCTCGATTCTTCTCATCTACATCATACATGTGAAACCTGAGAGAGAAACAGACAAGCAGAAGGGAATTGTGGATAAGTGTCACATGCCCCTGTTGCACAGTACTGTTGTCATTGTGTTTTGAACTTTTCATGGACTCAAACTTCCAGCATCCTTAGAAACTCTGTTAATTGCATGTTTTACTTTGCTTCCTTTGCTCTGATCACTGCATCTCCCTTTGGTTTATCATGTGATTCACAGCTCAGCTGTATTCTATCCTGCTAATTAGTTTGGCTATATATGTCCCAAGTCTTTATTTGGTCACTGCTGAGTATTATCACTGATCTATGTGCAATCACAAAGCTCAGGATTCCAAGTTTATACCTAAGTTTGTTTTGCCTGTCTGAGTATCTGCTGTTTATATCTGAGTCTGTTAAGTCTGATCGAGTTTCCTAAGTGTTCCATTTCTACACTGCAAAAAAAACCCTGTTAAATTTACGGTAAAAAACTGGCAGCTGTGGTTACCAGAATTTTACCGTCAAATATACAGTCAGACTGTATGATAAATTACGGTATGCATGTTCAACAACTGTGAATTTTACGTTCAAGAACCATTTTTTTCATGAATTACTACTGTAAAAAACACAGATATACGTTGTTAAAAATACACCGTATTTACATTAAAAACTAACTTCATTGACAGAATTTCACTGTAAAATATACGGCACTCACTGGTTGCAGGGCAGAGCATTACACTATTCAACTAAGCCCAGGACAGGGTGCCAGTCCATCACTGGGTGAACACACACACACTTTCCGGAGACCCTGGAGGAAACCCACACAGACACGGGGAGAAACTCCGCTCAGATGCGGACTCAAACCCAAGACCTCAGCGCTGAGAGGCGAACGTGCTAACCACTAAGCCACCGTGCCGCCCTTTTACCATGCAATTAAAATAAAATACTATATGAAAACCTATTTTGTTTGTCATGCCATAATAGTGTTTTATTGTACAAATAATGCATTAATAAGTATGTTATTTAAAATAATTATTTATAGTATATAACTTTTTTACAACGTATATCTGTGTTTTTTACAGTAGTAATTTGTGAAAAAAATGGTTCTTGAACGTAAAATTCACGGTTGTCGAACATGCATACCGTAATTTATCATACAGTCTGACAGTATATTTGACGGTAAAATTCTGGCAACCACAGCTGCCAGTTTTTTACCGTAAATTTGACAAGATGTTTTTAAAGTCTATGTACACCAATCAGTTTCCCCCAAAATCCCAAGTAATGATTGATCATGAAATGTACCATTTCATTGCAAAGTAAATTTTCCAAGCAAATGTTTTCAATTTGATCATGCATGAAATAGTTTCACTGTTAACTGGGTTAGGAAATCAGGTTACTTTATTTTTTATCATGTCAACATAATGATCCATACATATATTTATAAGTGACAAAATGCATTATTTACAGAAATTGAATGCAAAAATTACGGTTTTTGCAGGTATATGCATATTACGGAATATATTTGTTACAAACACAGTGCACGTATATGTTACATTGAAATCCTGTATTATTTGTGGGAAAAATATGTAAAAATTAGCGTTTTGGCTGGTGTTTTTATTTACGCTATTTCACCGTTAAATAAACTGTGTTTAACCTATTTTCCATTTACGGTGGTAAACTGTCATGTTTGACAGTTTTTCACTGTAAAATCTACGGACATTTTTTACAGTGTAACTATATACCACCAAAACAGGTTCTTACTTTATTATAAGTTTGACATTGCAGTTGTAGCAGAACTCTTTAAGGGCATTAGAGAACCTTTTTTAAAAAGGTTTTGTATGTATAAACATGGACAATACATTCTTCGTCAATCTGAAGAACCCTTTCACCCTGAAAAGAATTTGGGTTCTTTGTCATGGGGAAATGCTCGTTAAAGTGATTCTCACAGCTTTGAATTTGGTAGGACCCTTAAAGCTACACAGGGGGGCTTTTAGACGACAGACCTGCTTTGCTCTCATGCTGTCACTGGCTTCCTACCTGCTTCACCTCCATCACTCCACTAAAAGTTCCACCCTGCTGAAACTTGGCTCAGCTAAAAACGTCTAAAGTGCCAACTCCAGACAGACGGTCAAATGTTGAGAGGATGAAGGAAGACCAGCAGAACAGTCTTTGTTCAGTCAAAAACATGCCTGGACACAGTCGCCGTGGTTCTGTTGATCTTTAAGGAGATTCTCGCTGTTTCACAGGTGAGACATTAAGGTAAAGTTCTCCAGTCCCGTCGTCAGCTAACGACTGCAGAACATGCAAAACAGCATCATGGGTAAAGGACGTGATGTTACTGATGTACATGATAATAGTGTAGAATGTGAAACATGGTGGAGGTAGTATCTCAGACACCACTAACTGTGTGTGATGTTCTAGAGCTGCTGTAGTGAAGCTGTACTGAGAATGGACTTCTGTACACTGAGTGTCTCCCAGCAGCATCACCACTGATGCCAGAAATGGACCACAGCGACCCATTAAGGCCCATAATGAAAATTAGAGTGTGATAATACTGATGACGTAGCCATCTTACACCACCACAACAGAAGCAATCTCAGGGGGCCAAGCACCTCCTGTCTGATTAGATCTGGAGTTAGTGGGTTGGTGGGGGTGTTAAGTAAACACGCTGAACTATCGCTTTAAGGCAGCTCTGCCTCTTCTCACACACTCCTCACGCACCTCTAAGCTCTACACACACTCTGGGCTGACAGGTGGTCCTGCAGATTCCAGGCTGCTATCGCTTACAGCTCAGGATTTTCCCACACGGTCTCAGACACGAAACTGGGCCTGTATGTGTGTGTGCAGGATCTCACACTGCATTCTCACAGGCTTGACGAGCAGAGGGTTTAGTGTCTTACACCCTGACACCTTTAAAGATAACGCCACATTCCTGCCAGGCTCAGCCACGTTCCACCTCGGAGAACTCTGTTAAAGAACGTTCTAGTGCTGCAAAACTCCAGACTGACCAACCAGAGTGGGAACCTGAACTGTGTGTGATTTTAAAGCTTGTGGTACATATGAAGGATAAACAGCAGTAGTATTACTAGGCCCAGGCCCGGCTTTCTGATAGCTCATATTGTTCAGAACCTCTGTTCTACGTTCTAATGTTAGTGATGTATACAGATGGGCAGATACGAGGAGACTCACTGAGCGGATCAAAACATCTTCATGTATGTGACTGTAGAGGATCACAAGGCTCAACAGAGACTCTGTGGCCAGTTATGAATGTGGACACCTGCTGGACCTTAAACCGGTCCTGTTTAGTGTACTTACACTACCGGTCAAAAGTTTTAGAATGTTTCTGGTGCATATAGTGTGTCAGGGGTTCATCCTACAGCAAGATAATGACCCAAAACACCAGTCCAAGCTCTGCCAGAACTACCTCAGGAACAAACAACAAGATGGTCAGCTTGAAAACATGGAGTGGAGCACAGTCTCCAGACTTAAACCCCATCCAGCTGATTTGGGATGAAGTGAAAAGCAAAGCAAACCTACAAGAGCCAACATTTATGTGACGTTTTGCAGCAGATTAGTGAAGAACTGTCTGAAGAATGTTTGATGTCTGTTGTAAGAAGAATGTCACGAGTGTGTTCAGCTGTTATATCTGACAAAGGTGCTGCTTTGTGTCCAAAGTTTAGACTCATTTTGGTCTTTAAAATGATTCACTGAGCTCTTATTTAACTCCTCAGCTTTCATTTCAGAGACATTAAAATCGTTTTCAATACAAAACTTGACTGTTAGTGTATAAAAGTCCACATCACTGAGACATCTGATCACACTGTCCTGGGCTATACACTGGAGCCAAATCATTATGACCAGATGACTGGGTCTCAGAATCATTAAAGCTGCAAGTGTGCCGGTCAGCCTACAGTGTCCACCAAAGATCCAGATCTAATCATCTGCTGGAACCAGTCCAGTCCTGGTTCAGAAAGAAGAACTATTGAACCCGAATGTGAAGTTTTCAATGTCACAGTAACAGAGTACAGAGGAGATCTGATAAACATGTTATTATTAACAGAATAAAGCCTCCTGCTTTAATTACTGCACCATCCCCCAGTGTGTGTGTGTGTGTGTGTGTGTGTGTGTGTGTGTGTGTGTGTGTGTGTGTGTCTGATAGAGGTCTGTTTTGTCAGATAAACAGAACATACTGATGGTTGATATCCAAAACCAGAACCAGAGAGAGACAGGGACACATACACACACACGCACACACACGCACACACACACACACACAAACAGAGACACACACACACAAACAGCGGTATGTTGTACTGACTGAGTTTTAGAGTGCGTGTGTCCTGTGGCATTATGGGAGATGCTGAGAGGACTGCAGAGCTGCAGCTTCAACAACAAACAACTGATCCTGAACCTCACACACACACACACACACACACACACACACACGAGGAAGTACATCTCTGTGTGATGTGAGCTGCATTATTCATACAAACAATAGTTCTGTGCTTCTCCACTGAATAAACACCACACACACACACACACACACACACACACACACACACACACACACACACACACACACACACACACTTCATCATCATTAACATTCTCACACTGTAGTCTCTGTATACTTTGTTCACACTGTACTTCAATGGTCAGGACCCCCCACAGAACAGATGGATCATTCTCAGTGACACTGACGTGGTGGTGGTGTGTTAGTGTGTCAGTGTCAATATTGGAGTTTTCACTCCAGCAGCAACCAGCAACAATATCAGGACTAGAGGACCAACACACACTGTGCTGAGCTGCTGTCTCTGACTTTACATCTACAAGAGCAACAAGGTGGGTGTGTCTAATAGAGGACAGTGAGTGACACAGTGTTTAACATCTCCAGCAGCTCTAACACACCACCACCACATCAGTGTCACTGTAGTACACAACACTGACATTATAACCTTTAGGGCTTCATCATAAAGCAAGTATGTGCTAATGCTAATGCTAATCTTTATATTTATTACATATTTATTACGTATATATATATATATATATTACAATGTTTATAGTGTAGAAGATAACATTCAGAGTGATGTTCAAGAAAAGGAACCAACATCACTGAAGACAGAACTCAAGCGTGCTATGTTAGAACTGTCTACACAAAAGGCATCTGGTCCAGATGACACAGCTGTTGAACAGCTCAGGTTTGATGGAGAGATGACATTGAACCTCCGGATCATCTTGGAGAAAGCGAGAGAAAGGAACCAGAAGCTGTATTTGTGTTTTATTGACTTCACAAAGGCATTTGACATGGTACAACATGACCAAGTGTGGATAACCATGCTGGAGATGGGTTTCTCCTCTCACCTGGTCCAGCTGAGAAAACTGTACAGTCAGCAGCTTCAGGACCGCCAATCTCACATCAGCATGGTTCAGCGTCAGACAATGTGACCTCTCACCATGTCTGTTCAACATCTTAGGAGAACCAGTGATGAGGAAAACACTACAGGGATTTATGGGAGGAGTCAGGATTGGTGGACTATTAATAATCTCAGATATGCAGATGCCATCATCTTATTGGCCACAACAAAAGAACAACTACAGGAGCTGGTGAGTCTCACTGAGGGAGCTGAGAATGAATATAACCTGCAGATCAATGAGCTAAAACAAACGTGATGACCAACACAGAAGATCACAGTGAAGATCACAGTCGAAGACTTCTGGAGCAAATAGACTCTTTCATATATTTGGGATGCAGAGTAACAAAGTCTGCAGATTGTGCCAGTGAAGTGAAGAGTGGGCATGGGCATGGTGGTGATGGCCAAACTGACAAAGATGTGGAAAAGCAAGTCAATGAGCACCAACACCAAACTAAGACTGATGAAAGCCTTGGTCTGGCCAGTAGCTACATATGGATGTGAAGCCTGGACACTGAAGAAAGAGGAAGAAAGATGTATTCAGGCTTTTGAGAACAGCATCAGGAAGCTGCTGAAGATCTGATGGATGAAGATGATGCCACTGAGCAAGTCTATGAGATGTCAGAACTGAAGAGGAGTCACTGATGCTCTTTAAGTCACACAAGTTATGTTACTTCAGTCATGTGATGAGGCAGCACATGAGAGCACTGAAGGAAGTGTTATGACTGGACTTGTGGAGGGAGTCTGAAGACAAGGAAGACCAAAAATAACCTCAATGGAGAACATCAAGACATGGACATTATCAGGTGCTAGCCTTCTACAAGCAATTTTAAAGGTGCTACATAACCTATTATTACTTACTGTTGTTGTTATTACTGTTTGAATAAATTAGCATTAGTAATGATGTAACAGTATGTGATATGAGACAGATTTTAAAGTGAAGAATAAAACACAATGCTAACTGTATGGACTGTACTGCTGGGTCAGCTTCACTAGACCCGACTGTTACATTTGAGTAAATAAGCAGAGAAAAGCAGCAGCAGAAGTGTGTACAGTATACGAGCACATACGAATCCACATAAAAGCAGCTTTAGTCTGCAGACCTCTCTGTAGATGGAGGAGCTAATAACCCTCCACTCCACCACCCACCTTCAGTCCTGCACTAATGATGCCCTGTAACCCGCTGTTCTCTGCAGAGCATCACAGCGGCAGGGTCTTTCCACACCGCCGGCCTTCACATGTCTTATATAACACCCGCTGTCACTGAGGTTACCTGAGCTCAGGTGTTTTTATTCCGGGGTCGAGGACGTACACATTAAACCTCGTACACTGTTCAACGTGACGGCATGAAATACGGTACAGAGTGTATTAACACATACAGCATGTACACAACATTATCATTAACACAGTCCATTACCAACACCAACACAAGCTTTACCAGCAGTCAAAACCAGCCCAATACCGTCAAAACTCAGCACAGTACAGTTAAAACTCAGCACAGTACAGTCAACTCAGCCCAAAATACACAAAACCCAGCCAAATACAATCAAAACCCAGAGATAGTCACACACACACACAGAATCAGAGAGAGAGAGAGAGAGAAAGTTAGAGAGTGAGTGAGACAGAGAGAGAATGAGTGAGGGAGACAAAGAGAGAGAGTGAGAGAGTGTGTGAGAGAATGAGTGAGGGAGAGAGAGAGAGTGAGAGAGAGTGTGTGAAAGAGGGAGTGAGAGAGTGAGAGAGAGTGTGTGAGAGAGAAAGAGAGAGTGAAAGAGAGAGTAAGAGAGCGAGAGAGTAAGAGAGCGAGAGAGAGAGTGACAGTGAGTGAAAAAGAGAGTGAGAGAGCGAGAGAGAGAGAATGACAGAGAGAGAGAGTGAAAGAGACTGAGAGAATGAGAGTGAAAGAGTGTGAGAGAGAGCGAGAGTGAGAGTGAGAGAAAGACAGAGAGAGTGAAAGAAAGAGAGTGAGAGTGAGAGTGAGAGGAAGAGCGAGAATGAGCAAGAGTGAGTGAGAGAGAGTGAAAGGGAGTGAGTGAGAGAGGGAGAGTGAGAGAGAGAGACACAGAGTGAGAGAGAGTGAGAGACAATACAGTCAAAACTCAGCACAGCACAGTCAACTCAGCCCAATATATACAAAACCCAGCCAAATACAATCAAAACCCAGAGAGAGTCACACACACAAACACACACACACACACACACACACACACACACACACACACACACACACACAAAGAGAATCAGAGAGAGAGAGAGAAAGTTAGAGAGTGAGAGAGTGAGAGAGCGAGAGAGAGTGAGTGAGAGTGAGTGAAAGAGAGCGAGAGAGAGAGAGAAAGAGAGAGAGTGAGAGAGAGAGTGAAAGAGAAAGAGTGAGAGTGTGTGAGAGAGTGAGAGTGAGAGAGTGAAAGAGAGAGAGAGAGTGAGAGTGATTGAGTGAGAGTGAAAGAGAGAGAGAGAGCGAGAGAGAGAGAGAGTGAAAGAGAGTGAGTGAGAGAGTGAGTGAAAGAGAGAGAGAGTGAGTGAGAGAGAGACAGACAGAGTGAGAGTGAGAGAGAAAGAGAGAGAGAGTGAGAGTGAGAGAGAGCAAGAGAGAGAGAGAGTGAGTGAGAGAGAGTGAGTGAAAAAGAGAGAAAAAACCCAGAGAGAGTCACACACACAAACACACACACACACACACAGAGAATCAGAGAGAGAGAGAGAGAAAGTTAGAGAGTGAGAGAGTGAGAGAGAGTGAGTGAGAGTGAGTGAAAGAGAGAGAGAGAGCGAGAGAGACAGAGAGTGAAAGAGAGCGAGAGAGAGAGAGAGTGAGACAGAGACAGAGTGAGAGAGTGAGACAGAGAGAGACAGACAGAGTGAGAGTGAGAGAGAAAGAGTGAGAGAGTGAGAGAGAGAGAGAGAGAGAGCGAGAGACAGAGAGTGAAAGAGAGTGAGTGAGAGAGAGTGAGTGAGAGAGAGAGAGTGTTAGTGAGAGAGAGAGACAGTGAGAGAGTGAGAGAGAGAGACAGAGTGAGAGAGAGAGAGTGAGACAGAGAGAGACAGACAGAGAGAGAGAGAGAGAGAGTTATATAGAGTTACCTGCAGGTGAGTGCAGGTGAATAAGAGGTCTGACTACATTGTGTGCTGATGTGTTTCTGTAACTGAATCTGTAACCAGGTAACAAACTACAGGACAGAGCAAAGGAGGGTCCTGCTTGGCCTCTTTCGGCTGGGGGCCTCAAACAGTGACATGTCGACCTGTCACACAATAAACAGGTGTGCTGAGGTGAGGACCAGTGAGTGTTTATTAGGAGGTCAGGACAGCGACGGCAAGAACAAACTCAGTATTAGTACAGAACCGATGTGAGCGAGGTGTCAACACGCCTGCAGGAGACATACAGTACATACATTATTCAACACTTCCTGCAGAATTTAATGTAAACAAAAGCTCAACTGCACTGAGATTAAATGTACATCTATGGTAAAGTACAGCTCCTCTATGATTTTAT
>BRDA01006717.1:17546-30120 GCA_036984385.1 Crenuchus spilurus
ATAAAAAATCATTCTCTCTCTCTCTCTCTCACTCATTCTCTCTCTCTCTCTCTCTCTCTCTCATTTTCTCTCTCTCTCTCTCTCTCTCTCTCTCTCTCTCACTCTCACTCTGTCTCTCTCACATTCTCTCTCTCTCTCTCACTCTGTCTCTCTCACATTCTCTCTCTCTCTCTCTCTCTCTCTCAAAGTCTGGAGGAAATGAGGGCTGCACTGAAGAGGAGCTGAATCTCAAATCAGCTCGTCTACTCGGTCCATACAAACCAGAACAGTGGTCAGAGATCAGTATCAGCTCCTGGACTAACAGTAACTGGGCTCACATCAGGGCAGAGTCAAGCTTCAAATGTAAACACCTGATTGGTTGATTAACACAGACCATAGTCATCAGTCTCAGCATCTGAAGAGTCCAGCTTGTTAATAACGTGGAGATGTGGCCCAAAGAGTGTCCTGTTTCTTTTGTTAAGTGGACATTTGGCCCAAAGAGCATCCTGCCGAGAACGTAAATAAATGGAGCGAGTGAGAATGTTAAACAAACAAAACTGAACAGAAACAACATAAACAAAAATAACTGAATATACACCAAAGAAGGAAAACAAAAATAAACAAAAGACTGACAACAGGATAAACAAAACCAGACTGCAGTAAACAGAGTAAACAGAGCTTCATTACTGCGGCCTGGACCAACGATACTAAGCTAAGACTAAACCTGAGTTCAGCTTAAATACACTCATCACAACTAACCAGCAGCAGCTGTGCTGTGAGTCATGTGAGTAATCCAACCCTAAGGGGATTCTGGGAATTGTAGTTCCAGAGGAGCAGCTGGTAAAGTCATGTGACTAGTGGAATAGCAAAGACTCATGGGAGTTGTAATTCGGAAAGGGACTGTTAACACGTGAGACAGGGCGTGACAGTGTGATCTCATTGTGTGTTTAAAGTGTACATCAAACACACTGATTTTAATGTTGCCCACCACCACACCACCCCCCACACCTAAAGGGTTCATCTCATTCAGGTAACATCTCTTGTTCTGTGTTATTTTTAGACAAATTTTCTGAGGGAAACTATAAAACTGACTGGACACAAGTCTGACTTAATCAGGCGGTTAATGACGGTGTGTTTGGTGTCCAGTCTGTTTACAGTGAGTGTGTGTGTGTGTGTGTAGGCTGCTGAAAGCAGGTCAACAGTAATCACATACAAACTGTGTTAAATATTTATGGCCGCTTATCAAAGGCTTTTACTTAATGGGGCTGTTTATGGCAGCAGAGGCACGTCGGGAACGTAATCCGCATTTTTAACGCACTTCATAAATTCCATTTCGGGGCTTTATTGCTCTCAAGAACATGTCAAGCTTTCCAGGTAATTTAATTCAGCCTCTTAATCCAGGACACCTGTGACAGGAGTTAACGAGAGTCCATTAAAAGCCATAAACGAGCTCAGCAGGTCAGGCTTAACCCTTTACAGTCCTCCACTGTCCTCTCGTCTTTATACGGGACCCATTCTGCAGACGAGAGATCCTCCTCCTCTACATCTCGCTCAGCCTAATCCAGAGCCCCGCGGCCCAAAACATCCTCAATTAGCTTAAAGTTCACTTACAGAAGCTCTGATATTACAGAGCAGCTCGTCATTTACATAAAGGAGCTGTGTCACTGTTTCAAACCTCGAAAATCCCCAAAATCCACTCGCACATGAACCTCTGAGACCCTGTAATCACCACAGCACTTTTACTTTTATGATTACTGATGTCAGCCCTGCTGTACTACTCACACCTCCATTTACAGCCGCTTCATTAAGACATTTACAGATGTTTTAAGACTATACACACAGCCTTAAACGTTCAAAAAGTGCACAAAACCATTTTTTACTTTTAAGTGAGGTTACAACTCACTGTATAGACAGAACATTACTACACAATATTCTTCTTCTTCTTCTTCTTTACACATCTGCTGTTCTTACTGTACTTTCATTTATACACAGTAAATCTGCCAGTGTTAAATCAACTCTATTAGAGTTAAATTAACACTGAGGGTGTCAAAATGTAACACTCTCAGTGTAAATTTAACTCTAATAGTGTTGATTTAACACTGGCAGATTTACTGTGTAGGAATCATGAAGGAGACCTGAAGACCCAAAGTAATAATAATAATAATAATAATAATAATAATAATAATAATAATAATTCTGTGTGTGTGTGTGTGTGTGTTCACCCAGCAATGGACTGGCGCCCTGTCCTGGACTTAGTGGAATAGTGTAATGCCCTGCTATGCACCCAGTGAGGGGGTAGGGGACTAACTGCGCCCCTGATAAAGATTAAGCAGGTGTGATAATGGATGGATGGATGGATGGATGGATAATAATAATAATAATAATAATAATAATAAAAGCAGAAGGTCTTAAACATTTTGTACAGTAATATGAAATATGTTAACACTAACACACCCAAACACACAACCCAACATCCAGTTTTATTTCATCACTGAACACCATAAACGATCAGCGTCACACACTTCACTCCTCACCAGTCTGTCCATCATCATCATCATCATCATCATCTGTTCTTCAGTCTGTTAAGCTTTCCTCACTCTCAGCTCTCAGCTCATCTTCAGACCCCGAATGACATACCTCACATAACATGCAGAAGACAGGACCGATTCACCCAAAAACCCAAAAACATTCACATTCACACACCTTTACAGCCGACACTGATAAACACCACAACCTGCCCACACGATCACAACAACACAGCCTGTAATATCAGCTAATATTACATTACATCACCTTATATTACATCACCTTATATTACATTATATTATATTATATTATATTATATTATATTATATTATTATTGTCATATGCGTGTTGTAAAAGAATGGACAGTCAGATAAAATTTTTTGTAACAGTGTTATAAAAGTCTTCATGATGAATAATTAGATAATAAAGAGGTTGATTAAGAAGAGATCAGACTGGTGTGTAAATGAGCTGATTTAAATCACAATGCAACATTTTTACACGACCGTCACTATCATAGCAGCCTGAGGCAGATACATCTTTACTCACATCTATACACACTGAGTGTGTTTATTCTGGCTCAGAACGGACATACCATGCACACACACACACACACACACACACATATACACACACACACACACACACATTAACCCAAACACCAGCCTGAATGAAAAGGAATAAAACTGTGAATAAGAGGAAAAAATCTGTCTCTGTGTGTGTGTGTGTGTGTGTGTGTGTGTGTGTGTGTGTGTGTGTGTGTGTGTGTGTGTGTGTGTGTGTGTGTCTGTGTGTAAGATATGAATTGTTATATATTTGTGTAGTAGTGTTAGTGCTAAACACTGTAGTGATAAATTTACACTGATTAGTTGTCTGGTTTACTGATCCTCCAAAGCAACAGATGCCGTTTTATTTATTTATTTATTTGTTTCTTTTTGGAGGATAACAGCTGTCTTCTGCTTTTATACATGAAATGAATGTCAACAAATCAATTAAATAAAGTGCACAGACAGGTAAACTGTGCTGAAAGATGAAATTAGGCGAACTTCCCCTTTAATAATAGTTATTAATGTTAATGTAGTAATGTAGACTCAAATGTTTAATAAACCATCTATAACACACTTTAGTGAACATCTATTAATGTTTCAGTCTCACCGCTCAGACTGCAGTCACTCGTACATACGTGTGTGTGTGTGTGTGTGTGTGTGTGTGTGTGTGTGTGTTCATGTACACATGCCTAAGTGCACAAGTGAATGTCTGTGTGTGTGTGTGTGTGTGTGTGTGTGTGTGTGTGTGTCCTTGGCACAGGTACATACATGTTGTCTGAACTGATTTTCTGTTCTGTATTTCTATTTTTCCTTCACTCTCTCTCTCTCTCTCTCTCTCTCTCTCTCTCTCTCACACACACACACACACAAAGAGTAAACTCTTTGTAACCAAAGTGTAATTAACATAACTCATATTACAATATTCTACACTTGTCTGTTTATGAATTTGACATTTTAACACTAAATGAATAAATAACCTTTAAAACTTGATGAATAAATGTTTATTTTAAAGTGCAGAAATGTGCTGAGATATTACAGATATGACCTGAGCCATTAGACTTTATCTACAGAGGTTCCCCAACAGGACAATGCTCCACCTCAATGTGGAGCTCAGTGGAGTTCCTGATTGTGCCTCACCGAGCATGTCTGAGATCACCAGCAGTTACTGCAGGTGAACACTGGGCCCTTATCGAGGCTGCAGGGCATGACAATCCACAAACACACATCCAGAGTCTCTCTCTGCACAGCAGTCTGAGTAGGACAGGTCATTTCTGCAGACATACTGATTAAAACTGACAAAGCTGTTATTAATCATAAACAGTCTGATTAATCAATACCTCTGTCATATGTGATATTTAAACGGGGCTGCAGAAATAATGGTCAGCAGTGTAGCAGTCAGTGATGTAACCGCTGGTGGTGGAAACGTCAGTGGTGTAAAGGTCAGTAGTCTAGTAGTCAGTGGTGTAAAGGTCTGTGGTGTAGCTGTCAGTGTAGTATTGGTGAGTGGTGTAGCGGTCAGTTGTGTACTAGTCAGTGGTGTAATGGTTAGTGGTGTAACAGTTAGTGGTGTATTGGCGAGTCGTGTAGCAGTACGTGGTGTAACAGTCAGTGGTGTAAAGGTCAGTGGCGTAGCAGTCAGTTGTGCAACAGTGGTATAATGGTTAGTGGTCTAACAGTCAGTGGTGTATTGGTAAGTGGTGCATTGGTGTGTGGTGTAGCAGTCAGTTGTGTAATAGTCAGTGATGTAATGGTTACTGGTGTAGCAGTCAGTGGTGTATTGGTGAGTGGTGTAAATGTCAGTGGTGTAGCAGTCAGTGGGGTAGCAGTCAGTTGTGTAACAGTGGTATAATGGTTAGTGGTCTAACAGTCAGTGGTGTATTGGTAAGTGGTACATTGGTGAGTGGTGTAGCAGTCAGTTATGTAACAGTCTGTGATGTAATGGTTACTGGTGTAACAGTCAGTGGTGTATTGGTGAGTGGTGTAGCAGTATGTTGTGTAGAGGTCAGTGGCGTAGCAGTCAGTTGTGCAACAGTCAGTGGTGTAATGGTTAGTGGTGTAACAGTCAGTTGTGTATTGGTGAGTGGTGTAAAGGTAAGTGGTGTAGAAGTCGGTTGTGTAACAGTCAGTGGTGTATTGGTGAGTGGTGTAGCAGTACATGGTGTAACAGTCAGTGGTGTAGCAAACAGTGGTGTTATGGTCAGTGGTGTGACTTCCTGGTTAAGATGTGATGTCTATACAGTAAATATATGAATGACTAAATGTAGTGATTTCACTTCCTGAGTAGATTTTTATTGCTGTGTGTAAACAGTGCAAACACTCAGCTGTCAGTGTAAACACACATATGGGCACCGAAGATCATTAACAAATGTGACACATTCATGTAAAACTGTGAATATTTTCCACTGATGTTTATCTGCATTCAACCATTCTGCCTCATTTAAACGACTTTATTACCAAACAGTAAACATGTCTGTCCATCAACGCTTCTCACAGTGCTACATGGTCCAGTTCTGATGGCCATTGTAGGTACTTTCAGTTCAGAATCAGTATCAGAATCAGAATCATTTATTGTCATTGTGCAAGTACAAGTACAACGAAATGAAGGCCCCAACATTTGCATTTGCAATTGCCAGGAGGGCAGCCATTACGTTGTGACACACTGAGAGTTCTGACACATTTCTGTAACAGTCTGCATTATTGTTTCTGCATGTTATGTTCTGATGTGTTGTGGGATCAGAAGTCTGATGAACCTGTCGCAGGGTCACTGGTTGCTGATTGGAAATGTTCTGATCCAGTCATCTGATCATCACAGTCTGGTCCTTAGTCTTCCAAATCTTTACACTTCCACACATCAACTTCAAGAACCAACTGTTCATAATGACCATTTATTACACAAAATATAAACAAATACTGCATTTTAATAAACATATTAACTAGATCTGTTTATACTATTGTCTAACAGAACACTCAGATAAAAAAAGTCCTCTAACAAAACACAGAGATAAATAAAAGTCCTCTAACAAAACACAGAGATAAATAAAAGTCCTCTAAAAGAACACTCAGATGACTAAAAGTCCTCTAAAAGAACACTCAGATAAATAAAAGTCCTCTAATAGAACACTCAGATAAATAAAAGTCCTCTAATAGAACACTCAGATAAATAAAAGTCCTCTAATAGAACACTCAGATAAATAAAAGTCCTCTAAAAGAACACTCAGATGAATAAAAGTCCTCTAAAAGAACACTCAGATGAATAAAAGTCCTCTAAAAGAACACTCAGATAAATAAAAGTCCTCTAATAGAACACTCAGATAAATAAAAGTCCTCTAATAGAACACTCAGATAAATAAAAGTCCTCTAATAGAACACTCAGATAAATAAAAGTCCTCTAACAGAACACTCAGATAAATAAAAGTCCTCTAACAAAACAGAGATAAATAAAAGTTCCCTATTAGAACACTCAGATAAATAAAAGTAATCTAATAGAACACTCATAAATAAAAGTAATCTAATAGAACACTCATAAATAAAAGTCCTCTAACAGAACACTCATAAATAAAAGTCCTCTAACAGAACACTCAGATAAATAAAAGTCCTCTAACAAAACAGAGATAAATAAAAGTTCTCTAATAGAACACTCAGATAAATAAAAGTCCTCTGAACATTCAGATAAATAAAAGTCCTCTAAAAGAACACTTAGATAAATAAAAGTTCTCTAATAAAACAGTCAAATAAAAGTCCTCTAATAGAACACTCAGGTAAATAAAAGTCCTCTGAACACTCAGATAAATAAAAGTCCTCTAACAAAACACAGAGATAAATAAGTCCTCTAATAGAACACTCAGATAAATAAAAGTCCTCTGAACATTCAGATAAATAAAAGTCCTCTAAAAGAACATTCAGATAAATAAAAGTCCTCTAAAAGAACATTCAGATAAATAAAAGTCCTCTAAAAGAACACTTAGATAAATAAAAGTCCTCTAATAGAACACTTAGATAAATTCAGGTTCTAGAGTAGAACCTTTTAGTTCCTGCTACACAACCTACAAACAAAATAAAATGTCAAAAAATCAGAACCTGTAAGATGGATAAATGAGATATAAGATACAGATGTAAGTAGATATATACTAGAATAAAAGTCCAGTTATTTGAATGTGGGTGTGCATATCATAGGCTCCACCCTTTCTCCGCCCACATCAGGGTGATTCTGTAAACAAGAGCTCTGAATAGTCATTTATTTATTTATACTGCATTAAAACCTTTGCTGTGTTATTAAATTTGTCCGTTTTTAATTTCTATTTAAATGTGTACACAACACATTATTAATGAAATGGTGAACATGAGAGAGGAAGTGTAAAATGATCTAAAAGTGTAAATCTTTAATATCTTTTCATCATTAACTGTTATCAGTCTGCTCTGTCTGATGTGCTCCTCGTGTGAATCTGCCTCTGTGAAGTGAACATTAATAATAAACTAATTTCTGTTTGTGACTCAGTTTAGAAAAGGAAACATGATCCCAACAGTCAGCACACTGTCAGTCAACTCTGTCACATTTATGTCATCCCTGCAGGAAGGAATCATACCCACAATCCTTCAGCGACTCATTTGATTACTAACAAACCCTCGTCGATACGCTGCCTGATCACAGAGATGTTGACTGTGCACTTTCAGTTATAAGAAAAGGTCACTTCTGTCATGTGAGACTCTGGTAATGACGGTTCTATCAGTTCATTTGTCTGAAATGGCCCTCATGTGTGTTCTGGGCTCCAGATTAGTTAAACCCAGCTATACATACAGAACAATGGTCCTTAAGGCATGTTATGCTTTCTCTGCTTGTGGTGTTTGATGACATGCTGTAGAGATCTGATGAAAATCTCCAGCTCAGCTCTTTTACCTCCGGCTAAAACTGCTTCTGGATAACAGTGTGAGCAAGACTACAATCTTCAAACCCAGAATCTCAAATCCATTCACGGCTACTTGTGAGTTCTGATGGATGATTATCGCTCACAGAGTGGAGAAAGAGATGAGATGAAAATGTCTGTGTGATAGCTTTGGCTCATCAAGAAATAGCCAAGCCAAACCCATAACATACAGCATGTCATTCCCGTAACACGAGCGAGGAGACAAATCAGTGACACACGATGTGTACATAAACATGCAGTGCACAGAGTGTCAGAACAGCAGCACAGACCCACAAAACACAATGTATCAGAACCGTTACACAGATCCAGAACATCTCGTCAGAGCCATATGACTGACCAGTGCATCAGACGTGAACACAAATCCATAGCATCCTGCATCAGCCCTGTAACTCATAATGCAACAAATTCATATCGAAAGTGTCCTGCATCAGTCCTGTAACTCATAAGGCAACCAATCCATGTCATAACATCCTGCATCAGTCCTGGAATTCATAAGGCAACCAATCCATATCATCCTCCATCAATCCTGTAACACATAAAGCAACCAATCCATAACTTCCTTAACCAGTCACGAAATTCACAATGCAACAAATTCATATTGATAGCATCCTGCAACAGTCCTGTAACTCATAATGTAACAAATACAGATCCATAACATCCTGCATCAGTCCTGCAACTCATAATGCAACCAATCTATATAATCCTGCATTAGTCCTATAACTCATAATGCAGCAAATACAGATCCATAACATATTTCATCATTCCTGAAACTCAATGCAGCCAATCCATGTCCATAACATCCTGAATCAGTTCTGTAACTCATAATACAACCAATCTATTTAATCCTGCATTAGTCCTGTAACACATAATGCAGCCAATCCATGTCCATAACATCCTGCATCAGTCCTGTAATTCACAAGGCAACCAATCCGTAACATCCTTCATCAGCCCTGAAACTCATAATGCAACAAATTCATATTGATAGCATCCTGCATTAGTCCTGTACGTCATAATGCATCCAATCCATGTTCATCCTGCATCAGTCCTGTAACTCATAATGCATCCAATCCATGTTCATCCTGCATCAGTCCTATAACTCATAATGCAGTCAATCCATGTACATAACATCCTGCATCAGTCCTGTATCACAGCTTCTGTAATGAAAACTGGAATCTTTGAGTTCACATTTTAAAGATGGGAAGTTATTTAAAATCTGCTGGAAGTACAGCAGCACATATATTTTACAGTTTTAAGTCTCTGTCATTTCTGTAACAGTAGAGCAGATTCTTTCCGACATTTCTGTCTGTGAAGAATGTGAGCGTGAATGGAAGAGGACTGAACAAATTCCTAACAAGCACATACAGGCAGCCCAAAGTTTGGGTTTTGTTGGTGCTGGTTGGTGTTTGTTGGGACCCTGAGATGTTGGAGATGTTTTTACTAGCTGAGCTACCCCGCCGGAGCCTCTGTGTTTACCTGTACGTCTGCACGGTGATGAGTTTCGGTGTGCTTTGTGGAACTAAACCAGGCGTGGCTGGCAGCTCTTTGTCTCAGGGCTGAACTTGGCAGCGAAGCAGAAGCTCGACACTTATCAGCATGTAATATCAGCACCTCCATATTCAACAGGTCCAAACACGCTCTGCTACAGAACCACAGCATCCAGGGCGACCTCACAGTGAGACAGCCTGCATGTGTAATCTCCATACACTGAAAAATCACTCCATCACAACTGCAGGAGCAGCTAATCTCTCTGCAGCTTCACCTCCGACCTCTCCACACAAACAGCAGCCAAAGGCAGCTCACAGGCTTCCTCCAGCCGCGTCTACAGTCACAGGAACATTCTAGAACTGATCTAAACATTTAATGCACAATCGCAGTGATGTAAAATGGCTCTATACTGCACCAAATGAGTTCATTTACTATTACAAGCTTGACATCATAATAGAAGAATGCTTTTTGATGCTTTATAGAACCATACAGAACACTTTCTTCATCAACACGAAAAAACATTGCCTTTACTACTCTTTACAGAGTCCTTGAAGAACCATCTTTTATAAGAGCATAGAACCAGCTTCAACACATTCTTTATCACGAAGAACACTTTAGCCACACAAAGAATCCTTTAGCCTTTGGGAGTTCATGGTTCTATACACTTTTTAAAAAACATGGTTCTTTAGTACAGATGGTGGTTATATATAGAAGTATAACTCTCAAAGAACCCACTGCATGATTAAAGGGTTCTTCAGACTGGTGAAGAATGTGTTGCAGATGGTTTTTGAAGATGGTTCTATATAGTCTCAAAATAGGTTCTGCTATTGTTATAGTGTCATGCATATAATTGTCTAACCTTTTTTGATGCAGTTTCATAATTTTTCACTATGCAACGGGTTCTCTGAGTGTTTATATGGTTCTATATGTAAGCATTTTACTAAAGAAAACTTGAAGGAGCATCTTTTTTTAGGAGTGTAGAGAACCGTAGAGCATACAGGAACATTAAAGCATGCTTAGGTGTGAGGGAGATGAGATATAAGAATATGCAGACAACAGAAGTTGAGCTTCATAGCGAGCGGCTGAGTCAGCACAGTGACACTACAGCAAACACGAGAAGACAAAACGGCTGATTTATGAACTCCGGTTCAGAGGATTAATGTACGTGTTACAAAACGAGACAGACGAGCATTCAGCAAAATAACTGCAGCAAAGAACAAAGACTTAATCTGTCTCCCTGTAACACTGTCACAGAACAAAAAGACCTCATTAAACACCAAAGACGAGTGTTAACAACACAAACTGTGAACAAAGCAAAGTTAACCTGACTCAACTTCTACTGTGTACTGAGACTCCGCCTCCAGTCAGCTACACTACATCTACAAGACTCCGCCTCCAGTCAGCTACACTACATCTACAAGACTCCGCCTCCAGTCAGCTACACTACATCTACAAGACTCTGCCTCCAGTCAGCCACACCACATCTACAAAACTCCGCCTCCAGTCAGCTACACCACATCTACAAGACTCCGCCTCCAGTTTGTTTTTGTGATGCTGCACCACATCTACAAGACTCTGCCTCCAGTCTGTTATCATGATGCTGCACCACATCTACAGGACTCCGCCTGCAGTCTCTTATCGTGATGCTGCACCACATCTACAAGACTCCGTCTCCAGTCTCTTATCATGATGCTGCACCACATCTACAAGACTCCGCCTCCAGTCTCTTATTGTGATGCTGCACCACATCTACAAGACTCTGCCTCCAGTCCATTACATCACACCTAAAAAACTCCACCTCCAGTCAATTATAGCGGTGCTACACCAAGACTCCGCCTCCAGTCTGTTTTCGTGATGCTGCACCACATCTACAGGACTCCGCCTCTAGTCTCTTATCGTGATGCTGCATTACATCTACATCAGCACACTGTCACACAGAATTCTAGTACTTTGTACATTTGACATTTGTTTCTATCACTGCTAGAGCCGAGATGAGTATAAACATGAGCTGCATTTCTTATATGTAAGATTGTGCTGTATTAAGATGGTGTAAATCCAGCTCCTGTGTAGTCCCCCACAGAGCTCCAGGCAGTAATTATCTGAGCGCCAAGGCACACTTAACGAGAAAAAGCTTAAAAAAGGCACAGAGCGTGACAGCCCGCAGCCACAGATCCTCACCCAAGTCTGATGAAATCAGCCCTACATCTCACACACTCCACGCAGCGCACACACACACACACACTCCACGCAGCACACACACACACACTCCACGCAGCACACACACACACACACTCCACGCAGCACACACACACACACACTCCACGCAGCACACACACACACACACACTCCACGCAGCACACACACACACACTCCACGCAGAACACACACACACACTCCACGCAGAACACACACACACACTCCACGCAGAACACACGTACTCCACGCAGGGAGTGCCAGGAAAATAGATTTCGGAGAGAAACTCTGCGTCAGCCTGAGAGGGGATGAAACCATTTCTGTTGGACTTCATCTTTAATCTTTCCATGAGAAGGATGTTTAAAAACTCCCACTCACAGCACACACAGCAGAACCAGGTCTCAGAATCCAGACTCAGAAAGTGAAATTAGACATATCAGCACCTGAACTGCTCACTTTACATCCATCATGATTCCCAATCCTCAGCTCAGGAACAGATCCTGCAGCACTACAGATAAACAGCTCCATACATAACAAAGTGATCTTTACATGACTTAACAAGTCAAATCAGGTCATCAGGTCAGATCTCAGATCCAATTAGAGAGAAAAGAAAACCAACACAAAGATTCACAGACTCATACTCAAAATAACCAACAATCAATCACCTGTATGTACAAACTGAGCTGAGCCGAGGGAGAGAGAGAGAGACAGAGAGAGAGAGAGAGAGAGAGAGAGAGAGAGAGAGAGAGAGAGAGAGAGAGAGAGAGACAGAGAGACAGAGAAACAGAGAGAAAGAGACAGAGACAGAGAAACAGAGAGAGAGAGAGAGAGAGAGACAGAGAGACAGAGAGACAGAGACAGAGACAGAGAGACAGAGACAGAGAGACAGAGAAACAGAGACAGAGAGATACAGAGACAGAGAGA
>BRDA01006717.1:39640-57902 GCA_036984385.1 Crenuchus spilurus
GGGTTGGGTGATACCAAGTTTTTGTGGCGAAAGGGGGGGTTACATTACCAAATGATTAAACATGCTAGTATTTTATCCAAAATTGATAATGAATAAAGAAAATTAAGAAGTTATTCATGAAAGATGTTTTTGTAAATTGGAATTATGTGACTTTATTGGGGGGGGGGGTTTATAGTGATTGGATCAGATTATTGGGGGGGGTCATAACCCCCCTATCCCCCCCGCAAATTACGCGCATGATGACAGGTGTTGGTTTCTGAGAAGACTGGTGGAGGTTTCTGTAGGACATGTGGGGGTAGGTTAATCAGAATCAGACAGGTGCATGTGCCTAATGCACATGCAGAAATCTGTGAAGGACATAGGAGGTTCCTGAGGGCAGGTGAAGGTGCCTAATGGACAGGAGGAAGTCTATGAAGGTCAGGTGGAAGGTGAATTGTCCAATGAAGTGTCCAGTAGATGAATCCAATAAATTAATAATATCTGTATTATTCATGATTTTTTGTTTTTCTGCATTTCTTATTTTTTTACTTGTTTTTGTTTAACTGAGCACTGGGAAGCTTTAAAAATAAAAGTGTTTGAAAATCAGTCATAAAATGAATCCTCTATTGAGTTTCATCAATTTCCTAAAATTCTGATTACTTTTTTATTTCAGCTGATTTATTTATTTATTTATTTATTTTAAGTGACCAGAAAATAAAAACAGGACGTTATGCTCCAAACCGTTGGGGGCGCTGTGTCGTAGGTCAACTGTATGACATAATTTCCGGAATCTGTATTGGTGCTGTTAGCAGCTAAGCTAAAGCTAGTCAACAGTTTTTCACGTTTAAGGTAATTTTTTTTTATATGAGCTCGGTTTCATGCATGAGTTAAAGCATATCTTCAGTAATGCCTCTGTTTTCTGACGGACTTAGATTAAAATGTATAAGTCTGAGCTGTTGAGGACTTGCTTAGCTTTAAATTTGAGTGTTGAATCTTTCAGGCAAGCTGAAACATTTCACACCGTTATAAACACATTTAAATATAAGCCAGTAAGAGCAGCTATGAGCTTATTTGAGTCAGTGGTACTATAAGTAAACCCAAACGGTTCTGTCTGATAGAACATTAGAGAAATATTGCTAATAATCATTAATCATATGTAAACATGCCTCACATTTGTGTTTAAATATGAACAGTGTGTTTAATGTTCCACATATTTTTATTTCCTGCTGACGGTATTTAATTATCTGTGTATTTAATAACACCGGTCCTGTCATATACAGGTGAGTGCTGACCCCATGGCCCGGTCACTTTTTGGTGGAGCTTTATCAGCTACTGTCCCCCCAAATGCAACAGATATCAGGTAAACATATAACCATTACACTATAGTTCAGATGTGGATTCAACAGTAATATGTTTTTACATTTTGGGTACAACAGTGACTCATATTAAATCTACAGAACAAAATTTGGTTCATGTGTTCAGCTTTTTTAAACTCTTTTGTTATTTTGTTCATTTTTCAGAGTCAGATTTATTGGCCAAGTACATTGATAGACACAAGGAATGTGTCTGGCTGTTGGTGTCTCTCTAATATTAAGAAGTATTAAAAAAGTATAAAGTACTCTACATATAATTACAATACACAGTGAACAAGTATGTAGTATTTGTATTATACACAAACTGTAATGTACATGGTAATGATAAAACAGTGGCAGGTTGCACATTGTTAGGATGAATGTAATAACTGTCCAGGGAAAACCTGGAGTACTGGACATTACACTGACCCTGAAGTGACTACAGATATTCCTGTTAGATCTTTCTGAACATGAAGAACATTAACACGGATATTACATACTGTTCTGCACAGTCTGCTTCATTTATTACTCAGTCTGTTCAGGTTACAGTTATGTTATGATAAAGCAGGTCTGGGCTTAGGGATATCTGATTTAAAGTGAATTTAGAAAAACAGATTAATTAACTTATTGCAGTGGTGCTTAAATGACTTTCTCTGTTGGTGTGTTTCTATCTCTCCCTGTATCTCTCTCCCTCTCTGTCCTTACAGTGAGTTAAGGGAGATTCCTGATAATCAGGAAGTTTTTGCTCATGCTCACACAGATCAGAGTATAATTATTGAGCTGCTGGAGTATCAGGGTCATGTAGCGGACTCGGAGGCTGCCAGGTACCATTTTAATTTTCAGATCTCTCTCCACAGCATGTCAAGTTAATTCTCATTTATATCTTCTTTATTTCTCTTATTGTACAATGTATCTGCTGCTGAGATATGATTTGGACAACATTTATTAGCGACATATTTAAATTATGGCTGATAATTCTGATAACTTTATGTTCCTCAGTTTAGCTTGTAGAGTGGGTAATTGTCCTTTCTCTGTGCCATCTTATTTATTACCCTAATAACCTCACCTTAGTCAGATTTAATCTCTCTCTGTCTTTACGTCTGTGTTTTAGGTATCACTTTGAGGACCTTGCAGCCAGTAATAAAGCAAGTGGTGAGGGACTGTGGGAAATTCGGGAAGTGGAGCCTATTCCCCATTCTCAGATTAAGCTGCAGGAGTGCAGTTCAGCCTGGCTGCTCAGTGGAGCTCAGATTATTTCCAAATTCAATGAGGAGGTACATAATACTTACTGCATGCCATATGCCCCATACTGAACACTACAAAACATATACTGTATGTTAAGCACTACATACTATTCATACTACACCCTATATGGTAAATATTGCATACTCCACACTATATGCTACACATTGTATACTATACACTACATACTTTATATTACATACTGCGTACTAAGCACTACATATTCTATAATACATACTAAGCAATACATGTTATATGTAATACATAATACACAATATATACTGCATTTTACATACCTGACCACAACTGATGCATCCATCACAAGGCTGCAAACACGCTTGTAACATTTGTTAACAAAAAATAAAAAAAAAATGTTAGAAGCAGGAGTGATGGATATCTACAATATAAAATACTGTGAGTCCCAAAGTCTACGATTGAGAAACTGCTCCAGAAAAGTAAAATATCCTGCATATGTTGTTATCAGAAAGACATAGATGGTGTTCATCAGGCCAGCTGCAGCTCTTCTGAAATGTACAGAACCTAAAGACACAACAAATCCCTTTTCACTGTCGGCTATTAAGAGAAAGTGACTTTGAAACAACAGGTGATGGTGCAGTACAGGAATATATGCAATACGGGAGTAATGAAAAAGAGTAAAGGGCTGTATGGGGCAGTAAAGGAACTGTGGAGAACAGTAGGAGGCAGTAGAGAGCATTGAGGGTCAGTATGGATCACAACAGGAGCATTACAGAAGAGTGGAGAGCAGTGAGGTTCAATACAGCAGCAGTGATTATTCCAAAGTTGTTTGTGTCCATGCATGTTGCTGATTATAACAAGGTGGTGTGAGTGTGTGCATGTAGCTGAATAAAACAATGTTAACTGATTATAAGGTTGTTGAATTATGTTTTTGTTTTATTTACAGGCCAAGAACATTGTGAATGTTCATCTGTGTGTGTTTCGCTTGCCGCAGTACACAACAGACATTCTGATCACACTCAACAACCCTTTTACAATCAGGTACACACACCGGTACTCAACAACGCAGTTACCATCAGTTACACACAACAACTAAGTTACGATTAGGTTCACGCACTCTCCAACAGTCAACTACCCAGTTATCATCTGGTACAACAGACTCAACGCAAACACCCAGACTCAACAACCCAGTTACCATCAGTACAGAGAACACACATACTCAACAACAGAGCGACCATCAGGTACACATGTCCACACACATGCTCACACTCAACAGCTTAGTTACCATCAGGAATACACACATTCTACAAACTAGTTACCATCAGGCACACACACCCTCAGCAACCCAGTACACTCTGTTTAAGCTGTGCTACCTGTGTTGAGTAGTAGGGACAACGCTGTTTAAATGAGATGCTTTTGTGTGGACGTTCAATCACATGGTTTCTCTTCTCTCTCTCTCTCTCTCTCTCTCTCTCTCTCTCTCTCTCTCAGTCCTTTGAGCAGTAGTGCAGCGGTCAGTTCAGAAGTTGGCTGGACACTGCAGGACTTTCACACACTGCTGCAGACTCTAACCCTACTTGACCCAGGAGTGTTTGGATAAACAAACGCACAAACCTTTTTATACTGGACTAAAATGTTCTGTTAAAGAACAGAGACTATTCTTCATTCAGGAGAACCTGATTTTAAGGTTCTGCCTGAAGAGTTCTTAGTGTTAAATAAATTTGTGTATATTAAAAATATAATAAATGTTTTGTGTTAAAGCTCTGCAGATCTGTCCGTTTTTAAGAGACCTCTTTGGCGCAATATGTACTACAATACAAGCAGAAGAAAGTTTTCTAAGGTTGCAACTGCCTTGCGTCCTGCTGAGCAGCTTATTCTGATACTTACCTTCATTCTCAGACTCTGAAAGAATGCCTCCAACAGATGTCTGATACTCACACTCACTGCCAGGTCTGACCAGACTGAAGAAAGGTTTTGTTACTGGAGAATAATTTACTGACTGGAAAAAGGTTTGTCACTTGTAAAGCTTTGTTGACTGTTGTGAGACAGATAGGAGAAAGGTTTTGACACTGTGGAAAGGTTGGGCTGCTGAGAATTAATTCTCCTGCGATTCCTTTACATTCAAAGTACATGAGGGTGCATGGGTTACTGAGGTTATAAAACTTCAGATAAGAAACCTGCAGACTGTATCAGGAGTTTAGAACCTTAAACCTAATCAATTATGAAGCAATTATAGAGATGGAGATTTAAAATGTTTAAACACATCCAACAGATGGTGCAGTTCTGCAGGCAAATGAGTCAAACCATAAAGCAGAGTATTTCTGTAGGGGGTGTGTGATGTATATTAAATCTGTTTAGATTATATAACTTGGGTAATTAAGACTTAGTAAATATGGTTTATTTCATTTGGTATTATTTATTAATGATACTCTATGGATAATTATGCCAAAGTTTAATGTAAAGACAACAAAATCTAAAGTTCACCAAAAGAGCACGTTCTAGGCAGGTATAACAGATTTACTTGGTTCCTGATGGTGGAGAACTTCAGTGCAGCGTGATGGTAACTGTTTTAACATAGTTTAGTTATTCAATATCCCAGTGTTTACAGATCAGTTTTTATATTCAGAGGTTGTTACTTATCAATACCGATTCTTTACTGATCATAAAATAAACACATAAAAACATAAGTTTTTTTATTGATTGTTGCACTTTTTGGCACTAATCTGAGATTAATAACAGAATAATGACAATAATCATTAATAATTAGGTAACTGTTTGAAAAGTGTCCATGATCTGAGTTCAAAAATAAACATTTTCTTTAGTTTGTATTTACAATAAGGCAGTCAGACCAGATCAGTCAGATTAAACCAGTTTAAACTGTAGACCAGGACATAGTTTGATCGACAGTGCAGTGAATCAAACCACAATTTAGTCCCTCTGAGACTCTGTACTAAGACAATCTGATGAGTTCCATATTAAACTGTGTGTGTGTGTGTGCGTTTGATCTTCATATATAAAAATTCAATGAAAACACTGAAATATGTGATTAATTTGAGGTCAGACAAGTTCTGTCTAACCATCTATAAATAACTACACATAAATAACTTACATTCCTTCACTAATCTGGACTAAAATATCACGTTTAGGAATAAATTCAGCTGATTTTTATTGATTCTGTTTGTGACTTTAGTTAGTTTATGGATCTCTCTGTAGAATAGTTAGTGATTCTTTATTAAGCAGCTAAATCTCTGCCGCAGTATCATAACAGAACCAGCTGCACTGTGTCCACATCTGCAATTTCATCAGTTTTGTTTATTGACCACAGAACCAGGCCCGTTCTGTGTTTGGTATGTGTGTCACCTCATATTTCTTATAGGAAGTCTGGATGACTGAGTTCCTGAACAGTATTAAATTAAAAACGTTTTCTTAGAATAAATTTAGTTAAAAGTTAAGTTGCTATAATTTGTTATATTCTGTACATTTTATGATATTTTGTATTTTACAAATTTAATTTTAAAAAATCCTAAAGTACAGTAAATAAATACATATCATTACAGTACAGAGAGAGGATTGATTGTGTGTGTGTGTAAGGTGAATGTTGATCACAGAACAGTACAATACAGACAGGATGGTGTGTTTGTGTGTGTGTGAGGTAAATGTAACAGTTGATCCCAGAACAGTAAAGAGAGGCTGGGGTGTGTGTGGTAAATGTAATAGAGCTGATCCAAGAACAATAGAGATGATTGTGTGTTTAATATTTGTGTGGTAAATGTAACAGCTAATTCTAGAACAGTACAGAGAGGATGGTGTGTGTATGTGTGGTAAATGTTTTGCAGCTGATCCCAGAACAGTTGAGATAGGAAAGTGTCTGTGTACTAAATGTAACAGAGCTAATCCCAGAACAGTAGAGAGAGGATGGTGTGTGTGTGTGTGTGTGTGTGTGTGTGTGTGTTAGGAGTATGTGTGGTAAATGTATCGGAGCTGATCCCACAACAGTAGAGAGAGGATGGTGTGTGTGTGTGTTAGGAGTATGTGTACTAAATGTAACAGAGCTAATCCCAGAACAGTAGAGAGAGGATGGTGTGTGTGTGTGTTAGGAGTATGTGTACTAAATGTAACAGAGCTAATCCCAGAACAGTAGAGAGAGGATGGTGTGTGTGTGTGTGTGTGTGTGTTAGGAGTATGTGTGGTAAATGTATCGGAGCTGATCCCACAACAGTAGAGAGAGGATGGTGTGTGTGTGTGTTAGGAGTATGTGTGGTAAATGTATCGGAGCTGATCCCACAACAGTAGAGAGAGGATGGTGTGTGTGTGTGTGTTAGGAGTATGTGTGGTAAATGTATCGGAGCTGATCCCACAACAGTAGAGAGAGGATGGTGTGTGGCCCAAGTCTAAAATATGAAGCTCCGAGGCCTTTATACAGTCCGTGGAGTCCCTCCATCCGCAACGTTCTGGAGAAACAGTCCACAAAGCCCTGATACAGCTGGCCCTGGCACACACACACACACACACACACACAAACACATATTAATATTGAATCTTCAGCTAATTAATTATTAATAATTAACCCAAACAAAACCCAACAAAATTCAGTCTGACCTTGCCTGTAACCCAATTATATTCTAAAAAGTGAATATTTGAAAAGTAAATATCATCTGCTGGACAGCAGAGGCTCACCTTGCCCAGGTGGTTGACTGGTTGGTTATAGAGACGTGTGCTGACCACATCAAATGGAGTCATAGCCAAAACTACAACAACACTGCTGACCATTCCAGCACCGAGAGCCACCAACCAACTGTCCTCAGGAAACACCTACAGAGACAGAGTTAGGTTTGGGTATAAAGCTGTTGATTTCTGTGGTTACATTTAGATTTAGGGTTAGGATCAGTACCTGTTTGGACAGGGTTAGCTGATGATATGAGGAGAGGTTTGGACAGGGTTAGCTGGGCTGAGCTGATTGAAAGCTGGACTTTCCCTTATAGCTTGGAGAACTTCCTCTAGTCAGCATTTATTTTTTAGAATTTTGCAATCAGAGATATTCTTCATAAACCACGCAGAACATCAGCAGAAATCACTTCCTCTAGACACTTCCTTCTTAAAACTGTACCTGAGTACAAGTACTGTTACAAAAACATTATTACTCAGGTAGAAGTCAAAGTAATTATTTCAATTTGTACTTGAGGAAAAGTAACTAATTATCCAGTGAAAAGATGACTAAAGTAGAGAATATCTTCACAGGGACCACAGGGAGGTCAATCGGACACACACTCTATCTATGAAATCTTGCTATTGCACAATAAGGACTGGCATTATCTTAATGAAGTAATTGTGGACTTTTTGAGAAAAGATGGCAACTCATGTTTCTGAAATCCCAGCACAGACCTCCACATCACTAGTGGCTTCACACATATGCAGGTCATCCATACAGTGGGCTCTGACTATGTGGGTTCTACATGGTCTAAAAATGTATGTTCAGGAGACGGTGAAACACTTAAAGTCTTTGTGGTCTTGCACAGAAATTTATTTATTTATCTATTTTAAACTAGAGCCCCGTCTTTACTCAAGTCTGAGTCTTTGATGGATGCTCATTTAATAAAGTATAGTCATCAAATGCAAAATGTGTTTATATTACAAAATATATGAAAAAATTTTCAAAACTCATTTCATTATATTTTATAACTTTTCATTGAACTTTACAAAATGTATTTTTACAATATTTACTTTAAATGTAAATGTAAATGTAAATAATAATAATAATAATAATAAATGTTTACATGTGTTTGGTGTATGGCTATTGTTTACATAAATTAACTTAATTACTGCAAACATATTCTCTTGATTAATGCTAATGTAAGAGCTTTGTTCATCATTTTACTCCTTACTGGCATTATTGTTGATAATAACATAGTTATTAACTATTTTTTTCTTTTACCCCAATTCAGTGTTACCTCTTTCATGTAAACATTAGTACAGTGATACATTTGTGAAATTCAGCAAGCACAGTTTTACCTGTAGGTCAGTAATAAACTGTTTAAATGAGCTGAAAGTGGTCAGTTGAGCTGCTGACCCGATGCTGACCCTTGGTACTGCTGCACTGGAACCGCGCCACAATCCCACAATGCCGTGCTCTCTGTGAATTGCCACCAGTGCTTCCATCATTCCCTACAGGAGATACAGTTACATTAAAGTGAGAATTCATCCAAAACAATTATTATGTGGGATGTTACGCCCCACCAATTAGCATGATGCTAGTGTTATTTGAGATTTGTATCAGACATTTGTATCAGACAGACTAAAATTATAAGTGCAGAGTTCATTAAAACATTAGATACGTTAGTCTATTTTTCTCATAGGAGGAAGAAGAACACCGACATAGTGGATCACCTCCATTTAAGATATAATCCAATCCAAATAGATATAAAATAAATATGCAGCTTTGCATGTATCTTAGCCAATCAGATCTGTTTGAGCAGATTTAGAACAAAAACAAGCAGGTGTATTTCACATTAAAGATATATTGCAATTATTACATTATTTGATATAAAATCTACTCCACAAAACATACTGGACAAAAAAAAAACATTTTGTTCATGTCATGCATTTTCAATTCACATCTAATAAACTCTAAAGAGGAGCAGAAACAGAACAGAGTTCACTTTATATTGTGAACACAGCACAGGTTATCTTCAAGGTTCTCTTTAACACTTCATTTAAAATGAATTTTATGTAAAAGCACTCTTAACTGACTCGGTGCTGATACTGATGACCCACAGCGATGGTGGCCGTGGACTGGCTTTGCAGGTGAGTTTTTACCTGTGTAAACACAGAGTAATCATAGTAACTGATATATTCACAGTAAACAGTATATTACCATTCATTCACATTACCATTAATCAACAATGCAATTCATCTGTATTACTGATCTACATTAACATTCATCAACATTACCACTGATCTACACAACCATTCATCTATATTAACACTGATCTACATTAACATTCACCTATATTAACACTGATCTACATTAACATTCACCTATATTAATACAGAGCTACATTCCCATTCATCTACACTATCGTTAATGTACACTATTAATCTGCCTTATCATTCATCAACATTGCCACTGATCTACACCATCATTTGTCTAAATTACAATTGATCTAAGTTACACTACAGTTCATAGACGCTTATTTATCTATATTACTGTTTATCTATACTATTGTTTATTTACACTACAGTTAATCAACACTGTTGTTTATCTATGACCGAAAGCCTTTTTTCAGTGTTTATAATACTCTCACTTCCTCTCTCAGTCTGTGAATGACCCTGTTCCCTGGGGAGGGGTCAGAAAGTGAACAGTAACTGCTGACCCCATCACATTTATCTTTTCAGTTCTTCACTGTCTGTCAGGACAAAATCCTATACCTCCGTTTTGTCTTTTGTTTTATATAGTTTGAAAACAAACATATTTTCAAAAATATATATTTCACATATTTACAATTAAAAAATAAATAATTTATTATCCATATTTATTCTTTTTTGTTAATGTTGTACAAGACAAATATGAACGTTTATATAAACATTATTCATGTTTATACAGAAACTTAAATGGGCGGGTCAAATCAGATGTTAATTGAGAATCTAAATGTTACTGAGAACCTGTACATAAAAAACATCGTGCAGGTCTGTGACACACTGAAGGACAACAACATGTTGATAAGTCAGACTGACCCTCTGATCAGGTTACTCACCAGGTAAATGGGGCTGCCCATCACCGCCCCCACCACCCCGCTGAGCGCCCCGGCGGCGGTACTTTTAGACGGGCTGACCCGGCCCTCAGTGTGGATATATCCGGCGGACTCTATGAGACCGTAAGAACCCAGCCGGACTCCGTTCATAAAGAACTGATACCACATGCCGGCCAGCAGCCCCCTCTGCAGCCCCCGCATCCCCTCCACTCGGCCGATGGTATAGAAGGCGTGGAAAACGTTCCGGTAATGGAGCCGGTAAGAGCCGCGGTTCTGGAGCTCTCCCTGCAGCTGCATCCGGGTCTTCACCACCTCCAGCGGGTTCGTGAACACACAGGCCCCGCAGGCTGCCACTCCGCCCAGAACAAAGTCCATCATTAACCAGAACCAGAACTAGAATCCAACTCTCAGCCGAGCTAACGGCTAACCAGAGGTAAACCCCTCCGGTATCGGAGATAAACTCACCTCAGGACAGGCCGAGTCTGAGCTTCATAATAAAACTCAGTCAAATAAATGTTAATAAAACCAAAATAAAAGTCTTCCTATCTGAAGTCTTTAATCCTCTTTCCCGTCTGACACGGGTCAGACAGGACGTGCTGACCGTCATTATCACTGTAGTCTTTCCACACCTGTATTCAGGTAAGCCACACCTCTACCGTGTCCTGATTGGCTATTGCTTTTAGAGTAACAAACACGCTGCTGTTTATGGACGCTAATATATTGCCCGCTGTACTGTAATTGGCAGCTGGATGTCAAAGCTCCGCCCTTGCTCTGTGATTGGCCTGTCATTTACATGAACGTGCGAGAAAGAAGATATATAATTAACAATAAAATAATAATGAATTTATAACTGGTTTGAAGAATATGAATGTTATGTGAATGTAACAATGTTATCTTAATTCACATGATTATATTTTATTATTTTTATGCCAGAAAGTAGAGAAAACAAAACAAAATCTCTGATTGACATTACTGAAAAATCTACATTAATAAGAGTTTATGAGCAATATTAAATGTCTATACGTTGTAATTAATTGTAGTTCTTGTTCACTGAAGAGAAGCAATACATGTGATCACCAGTAGTCAGGCTCGACTACTTAACTTATAAATAATAATAATAATAATAATAATAATAATAATAATAATAATAATAATAATAATAATAATAATAATTTTAAAAAGTGAAATGAGTCTAGAACCACTACCAATCACAGCGCGCCAGAGGCGGGGCTTTCCGGAAAACGGGTGAGAAATAAATTGAGAATGAATGAGCTCTGCGTTCGCTGCTGTCAGCAAGCATTTCATCCAATGAAAACGCGGATTTCGCTTCGTCCGTCCGTCTGTAATTGGATGACTAAATCACATGGTTTAAACACCATGCCCACACGATGCACGTGCAACTGTGGCTTACAGATAAATGAAAAAAGTATAAACGTATTACATTGCATGATGAATATTTATTGGTGTGTGTGTGTGTGTGTGTGTGTGTGTGTGTGTGTGTGTGTGTGTGAATTAGCTGAATATATATATCCCACGTTGGCCTGTGTGTCTATAATTAGCAGTCTAGAAAAGCTAGCACATCACAGCACAGCTTTCATCTAAGAAACATTTACAGTATATGATTTTCTTTATAAACTCACTTTCTTTATAAAAGACACAGATTTATCAGATTGTTCCACAAAGTTTTACACACACAATATTACATGTCTGTGAGTGGCAAACATATGTAAACCTTTACAATTAGCTGTCTGCAGTGGTCAGTGTTATATGGGTATACAGTGGTCATTGTAGAGGTCTCAGGTGGTCTGGAAGTCTCATCACAAGGTCTGTCCAGAAGGTCTGAACAGAAGATCTGGATAGAAGGTCTGGAGAGAAAGTCTGTAGAGATGGTATGGAGAGAAGGTTTGGAGTGTGAGGATGCCACAGACATGATGCCACAAACAAAAAAATCGACTACTGTCAGTGTAATTAGTGTGTGTGTGTGTGTGTGTATGTGTGTGTCTGTGTGTGTGTGTGCGAGAGAGAGAGAGAGAGAGAGAGAGAGAGAGAGAGAGAGAGAGAGAGAGAGAGAGAGAGAGAGAGAGAGAGAGAGAGAATAAAAGAGAAGTGTTGAGCTCAGAATGTCAACAGGAAGTCAGAGTCAATGGAGTGCGAAAAGTGTGTATGAGACACAAAGAGAGAGAGAGAGTGAGGTAGAGAGAAAGAGAGAGAGAAAGAGAAAGAGAGAGAGAGAGAGAGAGAGAGAGAGAGAGAGAGAGAGAGAGAGAGAGAGAGAGAGAGAGAGAGAGAGTTGAACACTGTGGGTCAGCTGTTGTTTGGCCATCTCAGCATTACCAGTAAATTAATCATATTTTTCAGGTGAGTACTGACAATAATTGTATTATTTTATTTACTTCATTTATACTTTTTAATGCCTGTAAAATGACTTTAAAAGTTAAACTAAATGTGTAAACTTAAATGTTTCTGTGTGTGTGTGTGTGTGTGTGTGTGTGTGTGTGATGATCAGCTCTCCGAACTGTGCTCCTACCTGAACAGAACCAGATTGAATCAGATTTATTCACACAATGTGGCATAGATAGAATATTGCTGTAATATTACAGTAATGTTACTTTAATGTTATTGTGACGTTACTGCAGTGCTGCTGTAATATAACAGTAATATTTCTGTAATTTTACTGTACTGTTACTGTAATATAACATTAATATTACTGTCATTTTACTGTGATGTTACTGTAATGTTGCTGTAATGTTATTGTGATGTTACTGCGGTGCTGCTGTAATATAACAGTAATATTTCTGTAATTTTACTGTAATGTTACTGTAATGTTACTGTAATGTTGCTGTAATATTATTGTGATGTTACTGTAATGTTGCTCTAAAGTTGCTGTAATGTTATTGTGATGTTACTGCTGTGCTGCTGTAATATAACAGTAATATTTCTGTAATGTTACTGTAATGTTGCTGTAATATTATTGTGATGTTACTGTAATGTTGCTCTAAAGTTGCTGTAATGTTACTGTAATGTTGCTGTAATGTTATTGTGATGTTACTGTAATGTTGCTCTAAAGTTGCTGTAATGTTAGTGCAATATTACTTTAATATTGCTGTAATTTTACTGTAATGATGCTGTAATCTTGTATAAAGGTAAATCTTAAAGAAGTAAACACAATACTTAAGTAAAGCTGTTACTGGTGATTTCTGAGCACAGAGAAAGAATTATTTAAATATTAGAGTTTACGGAGCACTGAAATTGAAATTATATATATTGATTTCAGTTAAATTGGAGAAAATTTGATCTCTGCTAATGAAAGTGTTTGTGTTCCCCTCTATTATTCACCTTGTGTATGTGTGTGTGTGCTTGTGTGCGTGTGTATGATTAAGCTCAGTTATCCTGATAAATTATTAGTGCTGTGTGTGTGTGTTTAGTCTCATTTTACAGCAGCTCAATTATGATTGATCTGAACTCTTTCTCTCTCTTTCTGTGTCTCTCTTCTTCGCTTCATTTCATCTTTTCTTGTTCACTCATCCTCTCTATTTTCCATCTCTCTGTTTTTCTCATTACCCGGCTCAGTGAAGTGTGTATGCATGTAGAGACACACCCATTAGCCATAACATTAAAACCACCTGCCTAATATTGTGTCAGGACATGAACTCTCTGTGATGCTCTTCAGAGCATTTCTGAAGAATTTCTGCAGTGTGGCAGTATGGACTGTCCTGCTGAAAGAGTTCACTGCCATTGGTGAATACTGTTACCAAGAAGGGGTGAACTTGGTCTGCAACAATGTTTAGGTAGATGGTATCCATGTGAATGCCAGGATTCAACGTTTCCCCCTCAGAACTTCTAGAACCTAACACTTTCTCTTCATGACTGTTCATATATCCATCCACTCACCATTACCATTGGAAGCAGATAATTCATGTTCTTCACTTCACCTGACTGTAGTTCAGTAGTATAATGTTGTGGATAATGTACATCACAAATGTAATTTGGGAGGGGGACAGGGGGGCATGCAGTTTTTTCTGTGCAAAAACATTTTAAAGCCATAATAAATGGAGGCACTAGGCACTAGGACCCAGCAGAAACGGCTGCTCAATCTGAAGCCTGTTTCACTTTAGACCACCCACAAGCTCATCGATTGGCTCTGTTGATTCTTGCTAAAATGTGATTGGCCATCCCCGCTATCACTCCATCAAACAGCGTCTGGACTTGTAAATTGTTTTTTTGCAAGTTGATAAGCAGTCCATTTTCACGTATAAGTTGTTAACATGTTAGACATTTGATATGCCTGTGTCACGTCGACTAGACAGATTTTAATATCAGAGGTCATATTAAAACATTAACCTGTGAGTCTGTGTGTAACCTTACCAGTCTGTGATAATCCATCCATTTACATGCCCCTAAGTGTAAGTATTGTCAAAATAATTCAGAATTTTTGCTCATTTTTACTCCAAAATGATGTATAATTCTGTGTAAATGAGGTCTATTGATCATACAGTCCTAAATGAGTGTAAAAGTGGTGGTTATTAATATTCATTTTTTAATTTTATTATTAGTAATAACAACACTTAAGTTATTATTAGTATATTATTAAGATTAACGAGTAATTATTAATTAAATATTAATATATATATACAAGCAGATAGCACTGCATGAGGATGATTGGGCTATAAAAAAATGGGTGTGGAACAGGATTCATAGATTGAGAAGAGGTGGTACAGTGCAGTGAATGTCTTATTTAATGTGTAGAAACTGTGTTGCAAAGCAGATGTTAACAATTGGCTTAAAGGAGAGATTGCATTTGGGCATCAAAGATCATAGTCTGGAAATAGCTGAATTTACAGGTATATGGTCATATGCGTCTACCAGCAGTGACAAAAATCCCAGTCTACAGGACAGTCTCAGAATTCTGGTCGATAGCACACAAGGCTGAAGAGCTCTTGTGTAATGCTCTGCTCCATATGTTCCTGTGGAGGGTTCTGTTAGAAATTGTTTAAGAAGGACCCATGTTGACTTCTAGAAGGAATTCTTAGCTGGAAGTGAAGCAACTGTCATTCACAAACCCGCTGGTGGTACCTATCCATCAGTTTCATCTTTCGTTCACAATTCTGAGAATTTCGTGTAGACTGGGATTTTGCCAGTGCTGGTAGAAACGCATGACTGTACAATTCAATACACCTGCAAATTCAGCTACTTCCTTCACACTGTGTCTTTTGGCACGACCAAATATAGCGCCCTCCATAATTATTGGCACCCCTGGTTAAGAAGTGTTCTTTGGCTTACAATAATTTTTTTTTAATAATATAGGACAACAATGCAAAAAAGAGACAAATCTAAGCTTTCATTCAAAATGTCTTTATTTGGTGTGAAAAAAATCACACATTAAGAAATAAATCTTTTCAATGAAATCATGTGTGCCACAGTTATTGGCACCATTGTTGTTAGTACTTTGTACAACCTCCTTTTGCCAACAAGACAGCACTTAATCTTCTCTTATAACTCTTCACAAGATGGGAAAATACAGAAAGAGGGATCTTCGACCATTCCTCTTTGCACAACCTCTTTCAATTGTCCAGAGTCCTGGGTCTTCTCCTATGCACTCTATTTGCCAGTCATTAACACCTGCTTTGTGACTCATTTTCTACACATGAAACAAGACATTCTTCACGGTGCCACCTCTTCTCAATTTATGAACCCTATCACACATCTCACATGTATTTACAGCCTGATTATTCTCATGCAACACCATCTGCAGGAGTCTGAAGTTACTACCACTACCTCATTTTTTGTCTTATCTATTGTGTGTTTGTTGTGTAGGATGATGCCCTTGCGTGCTGTGAATGGTCAGTTCAGTCCAGCTGTGCAGTCAGTAGGGCTATTTGGATGGAGGGTGGAGAAGATGAAGGCTGTTCCATTGGACTCATTTCAGTTGGGAGTTTTTTACAGCGGGGATGCTTATTTAATCCTCAACAATAACAAACATGGAGCTCACCTGCACATGTGGATGGGTGAGTACAACGCACATGTTAAAGTGTATCAGTATATCTACATGGTCCTGTAAAAGGATGGCTGAATGTGTGTGTTTATTGGGGATGGACTGATGTTGAGATAATGATAATATATAATATTAACAGAGTGGTATGGATGGTATCAGTGTACTGAGTCATCAGAGTCCTTTTTCTATGTGTGACTTTGACCTTTAGGTGAGAAGTCGTCAGCAGATGAGCAGTGTGCATGTGCCATGTTGGCCACTCAGCTTGACCACTTCCTTGGAGGAGAACCAGTTCAACACAGAGAAATCCAGAATCACGAGAGCACAGAATTCATGGAGCTTTTCCCTAATGGAATCAGCTATAAGGTGTGTGTGTGTGTGTGTGTGTGTGAGAGAGAGAGAGAGAGAGAGAGAGAGAGAGACCTGCAAGAGACCTGTTATTGTCATAGCCCTCTTACTGTCATAGACCTGTTACTGTCAGAGCCCTGTTACTCACTGCCATAGACCTGTTACTGTCATAGACTTGTTACTGTCATAGACCTGTTAATGCCATAGACCTGTTACTGTCATAGACCTGTTAATGTCATAGCCTTGTTACTGTCAGAGCCCTGTTACTGCCATAGACCTGTTACTGTCATAGCCCTGTTACTGTCATAGCCCTGTTACTGCCATAGACCTGTTACTGTCAAAGCCATGTTACTGTCATAGACCATTTACTGTCATAGCCTTGTTACTGTCAGAGCCCTGTTACTGCCATAGACCTGTTACTCTCATAGACCTGTTACTGCCATAGACCTGTTACTCTCATAGACCTGTTACTGTCATAGACCTGTTATTGTCATAGCCCTGTTACTGCCATAGACCTGTTACTGTCAAAGCCATGTTACTGTCATAGACCTGTTACTGTCATAGACCTGTGACTGTCATAGACTTGTTACTGTCATAGACCTGTTACTGTCATAGACCTGTTAGAGCCCTGTTACTGCCATAGACCTGTTACTGCCATAGACCTGTTACTGTCATAGACCTGTGACTGCCATAGACCTGTTACTGCCATAGCCTTGCTACTGTCAGAGCCCTGTTACTGCCATAGACCTGTTACTGCCATAGACCTGTTACTGTCAGAGCCCTGTTACTGTTATAGACCTGTTACTGCCATAGACCTGTTAATGCCATAGACCTGTTAATACTTTTGCATGTGTATGTGTCTCTGTGGGTGTGTGTAGGAAGGTGGTGTAGAGTCTGGTTTTCGGAAGGTTCTGGTAAATTCTGGTCTGGTTCAGCATTTGTATCAGGTTAAAGGGAAAAAAAACATCAGAGTGAAAGAAGTGGCGCTGAAATGGAGCAGCTTCAACAAAGGAGACTGTTTCATACTTGACCTGGGACAGGTGTGTGTTTGTGTGTGTGCGTGTGTGTGTGTGTGTGTGTTATGCTTCATATATAGTTCACAAGTTCACTCACATCATTTTAAAAAAGCTTTACAGAACTATTACTCTGGAGAGCCTGGACCAGTTTTTTTTATAACTGTGTATTAAATTAGTGCAACTAATTAAGATACAAATGAATGATTACTGTATCGTCTAATCATTTACAGTACAGCCACAGTTTTAGTTGTTTCTGAATAAGAAAAATTCTAATCATGAATTGAGTATAAAACTGTGAATCCAGATGAATTCAGTTTTATTGTAAAAATCATATCTTATCATGTATTTGTTATATATCAGGTAATTACTGCATAATAATAATAATAATAATAACTAGAAAGGTAAAGTTCGTGAACGAACTTTGAAATTGGCTTGAAAAAGCCCGCTAATTACATTATAATGTTAATCTTTCAATAAGTTCTGGTTAAAATTAATGACTTAATTGGAATAAGACAAAACAGTAAAATTCAAAATAAAAAAATAAACAAAAAAATAAAAATAAAAAAAAAATAAAAATAAAAAAACAAATAAAAAAATAAAACTTAAAATGAC